>CAUYQV010126450.1:0-38901 GCA_963574575.1 Galagoides demidoff | reverse complement strand
TGCAACCAAAAAATGGCTGGGCGTTGTGGCGGGCGCCTGTGGTCCCAGCTACTTGGGAGGCTGAGGCAGGAGACTCACTTGAGCCCAGGAGTTGGAGGTTGCTGTGAGCTATGATACCATAGCACTCTACCCAGGGGGATAGCTTGAGGCTCCCTCTCAAAAAAAAAAAAAAAAAAAAAGAAAGAAAGAAAGTGAGAAGACTGAAGTGAATGAAAATGCTGGAAAGAGGCACCATCTTTGGACAGAAGAGGGGTGACAGGTGAAGATGTTTAGACACGCTAGGGTATTAATGACTTTTTAAAGTCACAGTTATCTTAATAAGATAGAATTGTTTGTCATATGGACGCTATTGGGTAACAAATCTCCTAGTTGAGACTTGAGTTAAATAATTGCTTAGTCCAGTAATGGTATTATGTCTTTCTCATCTCTGACTCAAGTAGTCTTTTGATCAGTTCGCAAAGTTTCTGCATTAGAATGAAGAAACAAAGAAAAATCACACTGAATAAATTAAAAAAACAAAGAAGGACTATTGGAGGAGTTAAGGCTGATACAATAGAGTACAAAACTTGAACTCAACTGCTTGGAAACAAAAGGCTGAAGGGTTCCTAAGTGCTGGGAACTTAGGAACTTAGGCGTGTTGGGAAAGTACAGGAGGATATTAGCAGGGAGCTTTGCCTGTGCAATGAGGCTGTTTCCTAATGGGCCCTTATGGAAGTTAGGCCCCTACCTTCTCAGAGACCGGGGTGGGAGTGGGGGTTAGGGCTGCTAGGGCTGCTATCTTTCTTAAGGATTATATTTTGAAAGGATGTCCCAGATCCTTGAGAAAGGTATTCTCTAGTCATAGAAGATTTCCATATCAAGGAGGCAGAGAAAGAACTTCCAATTGCCAGTTTTCTAAAGCAAATGCTCCAAGAAAATAAAGAGAGGTCTAGGGATTAGTGTCAGCGGTGGGGGGAAAAAAAGAAAAAAGAAAAACCTTTCTATTGAGGGGAACATTAAGGTCATTTTGGTTAGAAGACACTTTTTTTTTTTCAGAGATTTCATCATGTGAAATCAGCTCTTGAATGCTGATAACCCTTTGGAAATACAAAAGCCTTTGTTCGAGGAATTATTTTTAGGACAAAAAAAATTTTGTGTATAATTACATGTATAATACACCAAGGGAGATTTCCTTTATTTGTTTTTCTCTGTATCTCAAGTGTTTATTATTTTTTTCCTTCTCTGAAAAACTATGCCCTGGGCTTTCCTTCTTTAAGACATGCTTTAGTGTGGAATTGAGCTCTAGAGGCTATCACAGGTCTCATTTGACTTCCCATTTTCACTGAAGAAACTAAATGGGCTTTCAGGCTGCCCTTGTGCTGGGAATTAGGGCAACTGGATGTCAATCTCAAGGTGCTGGAGTAGCAGCACATACAGCATTTTCTCTCAGTTTCATCTTTTCTCAAATGCAACATTCAATGCTGGATGAGCATTTTGGAAATTCAGAACCTTGTAGATGACCCAGACGAGAATAACCGCGGTGGTTAAACCTATCATTCTGCGATGCTTCATTATTTTTAATCACCTTCAAACACACAATCCCATTTCATCCTCCCAGGAAACACTGTGATGGGATTTATTTCACAGCTGCTGTTCTGTAAAAGGCAGGACTCGACTCTGGAACTTGGGTCCTAGCTACATGGAAAGTAATGCATAATTTTTCAGATCCGGTTATTAATCAGCTTGAACTTGAAAATCACAATGCTGCTGTCTGGTTAAGTGATAAATTGGAATATTTATCAAATATTCAATTAACAGTTCTGAATACAACTCTAGGAAGGACTCAAAATTATCAAACCCCATTAAATCAGTTGAGTCCTGTCACCAAAGGCATAAGGATTCACGCTGAAGGCACATGATTTTTTAAAAATGAAGATTATAAAAAAAAATTAAAGGTTATAAGTAAAATAAGATTAGCAAAAGTACTTCTATACTTCTTCCAGAACTGAAACTCGAAAATAACCTATATAGCATCAACAATAAAGAATAATTTCTGAAAAAGTCTGCATAGGCTTTGCCATATCTTAGGGAAACATTCTATATATATGTCTGAAATAATATAATAAATATTTATATGTTAATATCCATCCAAAAAAGTATTTGACACACTGTGGATATAGGCAGAAAAAAATGTTGTGAATATTTTATTCTGAGATACACATCACGAAAAATGTTGTTAAAAAATATCTTCCACCCTACCGCTGTGTGTGTGAAATATATTTTCTGTCTTCAGGCAACCCTGCGCAGCCCACTTCTCTCCACTACATGAATCCTTACCAACTGAACGCCTATGGCATGGCACTAAAGGCAGTGGGGGAAATTGTTCAAGATTATGACAGTGATAAGATGTTCCCAGCTCTAGGTTTTGGTGCAAAACTGCCTCCGGATGGAAGGATATCTCATGAATTTGCTTTGGTAAGAATATAGCCAATGAATTTGCTATTTTGAAAAAATTAACATATGAGACCTTTTAATATTGGTGTGGTCCCTATTCTCTCCTAGTCATTCACGGAGCAAGCTTTTGTAACTGTAGTTCAGTTTGGTAATATGTGACGTAGGAGCATGATTTTCATGGACAAAGGGACCACTAAGTAGCTCAGCCATAAATCTACTTTAAGGGCATCCGATTATAAAAGAAGGGGGTTTCTTCTGGTTACCTCCTACTGCACAACAAACCTCCCTAAAAATTAAGAGATTAAAAAACAACATTGTCCTTCCATCCTGCTTATGATTTTGTGGGTCAAGCGGAATATAATGGGGGCTAGTGCGTTTTTTCTTTGCAGTGTCTAGAGCCTCATCTGGGATGACCTGAATGGCTAAGGATGCCGGAATTCGTGACTAGAACCCTATTTGTGAACTCTGTTTCTGGCTATTCCCTAGATCTTTTCCATATCACATCTTCTGTGGCTAATATGACCCTTCTTGTGGCTTCTTGGTTCATAGTCCTACCTCAGGCCTAAGCTGGGAGGGCTGACATCGCTGGGGTTGCCTGGACATGTTTCCCTCTTGATACAGATGACCTGTCCCTGTGGTTATCGTGGGCTTCATCTTAGTATGGTGGTCTCACGGTAGCCAGATTTGTTACACAGCAGTCAGCTTTCCCAGAGTGAGTGCTCCTATAGTCTGCGGTAGAAACTCCAAGGCTGTCTAGCACAGCCTTAGAAGTTCCAGAATGTCATCTGTGCCACATCCTATTGGTCTAGCAAGTTACTAAGGCATCCCAGGCTGAAGGTAGAGTATTTTAACCTCACCTGTCAGTTACAGGCATATCAAAGAATGTGTGGCCATCCTTCATCTGTTGTCTTCTCTAAAGCCTATGAAAAAGAAGAATTGTGTTAAACGGAGTTTATTGTTTTGTTTCACACATTCCCTCTCACGCTGTGTATAACGTTTTCCTTTCTTCCTCTAATTCTTTCATTTCCTTCTCTTCTTGTCTTCATTCATTCCTGGTAACCAAACGTAAACAAATACATACAGATGGAGCATCCTGAATCAGAAAATTCAAAATGCTCCAAAGTCCAAAACTTTCTGAGTGTGGACTGGCTGATCAAAAGAAATGCCCATTGGAGCATTTTGAATTTGGGATTTTTGAATTTGGGATACCTACCTGGTAATAACATAAATATTCCAAAATCCAAACAAAATTAAAATCCAAAACCCTTCTGGTCTTAGCTTTCCCTATGAGGACTACTCAACCTGTACTGGCAAAGAAGGATTTTCATTATTTGCACCTTAATCTGTTTTTGGAACCCAATTAAAACACTTAGAAGTTGCTGTGGCTTGAATGCGTCCAAATTCAACGTTCAGGTGCTGTGAATGGAAGCTTTAAGAGGTGATTAGTCTGTAAGGGCTCCCCCCTCATGGATGGGAGGAAGACCCTTATAAAAGAGGTTTTGGGCAGCTTGTCCTCAGCCTTCTGCCTTGCGAGGACACAGCCTGCACCAGACAGAACCTACTGGCACCTCGAGCTTGGACTTCCCAGCCTCTAACGCTGTGAGAAATACATTTCTATCTCTTATAAATTACCCAGTCTCAGGTACCCTGATAGACCAGCACAAAACAAACTAAGACAGAGATCATACCTGTCTAATTCTAAGAAAAATAGTTTCTTTGGCTGATTATGAAAAAACAAGAATTATGTTGATGATGATTATAAATGCTTTGACTTTGGTATCACCTAATGAGTATATTATTTTAATTGTTTTCAAAGCAGTTTTGTTTTATAAGTAAGACAGACAAGGAGTAAGTAGGTTTTCAGGGAAATAGTATTTGGTTTTGATATTTAATAATTACTGAATATCAAGTTATATACTATATGCTCATTATCATATAGCGTCTTCATAAAATGCTTATGTGGAGGGTACATCATGCTGGTATATCACACCTCTCTCAAAACTGCCGCTCACACGGACTTCAGTGAACAGTGCCCCCACGAGTTGTGTGACTCAACTCAGAGGCTCAGAAGTTGATCAGGGCTTCAGAGCACAGCACTTGAACCCCAGTCAGTCTTGTTTCAGAAACCGTGTTCTTAACTACGACTAACCACGTGATGTCGAAGCACCTGTAATCAATCTCACCTCTCAGACCCCGTAATATATATACTTCAAAAAGCTTTTTTAGGATTAAATTTTATCTTTCTCAAATGGGCTTTACGAGCAATATTTTTACATTTTTATGTCTATACGTTCCCTTTCTTTTCTATTCCATCAGCCACACCACTTCAGGAAAGGTTGCTGGAGGGTATGATTCTTTCTTCCATGAAATAGTCCACATGCCACACTCCCAATGTCATATAAAAACGAGTATCTGTTGGGATTTTGTTGTGTCTCGGAGAATTAAAATCTCCCAGAAACTTAGAAGACCATGAAAATTATTCATGTGCTCCTAAGGCTTCAGTGCCGCAGGAAAAAGGTCATGAGCTATTTTAAAGCCTAAGAAAACGAATAATTGTGTTACACTAAATGAGGTTTATTAATTTCCCTTCCCTACACGGGTATTTCTTCTCATGCTCGGGTGTAATTTTTTTCTTTTTCTCTCCTCTTCTCCTTTTCTCTTTTTCTGTTTTTCCTACTCTGTGTTAGTTTCGTGTGACCAAACATATTCCCACTGCTAAGGAAGGATTTTGTTATTCGCACCTTAATCTGTTCCTTGTACCCAATTTAAACATTCATAGGCTGGAGATCATACTCCCTTCAAATCTATGAAAAATAGTTTCACAGATTGATGATGAAAACAAGGTTTATGTCGTTCATGATGATACCTTACATTTTAATATTACCAAATGATTACATTCGCTTTTCCCCAAACATTTCTGTTTGCTTGGATAAATGACAGAGGAAGGTTAAGTACGTCTTCAATGAAGGAGTATTTGATTTGACTCCTGCTTGAAGTGTTCTGTGTTAAGCTGATTCACACCACTGTGTATCCATAAGGACCAAAATGGCAAATACAGAAACTTCGGTCCCATGTCCATCTTTCCTGAACCACTTACAGGTGTTTACATTATTTCCATGGTACAAATTTGTGGCATATATTCGCTGCCATTAGCCTACTTATTTCACCAAATTCAGATAATTTCTTTTGGTTAGCAAAGGAGGCATTAAAAAATATTAAACATAGTGGGTGAGTCTTGGCTAGTGCAGGTTTTGAAATTGACCCTTGTTCAATTGAAAGGGTTTTAGATAAGCCCTCGCCTTTCATGTGAGCAGCGTGTAAGATACGGTGGGAAGCGGAGAATGGGGGAAAATGTCCTAAATGGTGACAGTAGGACTTCTGGTTGTAAAGAGAATGAGTCACTGCTCTCTCCTTAGAATTCTTGATGACTGTTTTTGGAGTTGTGACTGAAAATTGCAACAGTATGAGGCTCTAGAAGAGGTGTTTCTAATGAGCTTGTGGCTAGTGGCTCTTACAAAACTGTCCTCTGTGTCCAAGAAATGCTACTACCCCCGTCCAAGTGATGTCCCTTACTAGATGCCTAAAAGCACTTGCATACGTTTCACTTATTTTGACCTTTATACAAATCTATGCTATTCAATGTTTATATGTCTGTCTTTTTTTCCAAATGGACTTTAACAATTTAATAACCAAGAGTCTATAACACAGAACTGTGCATAAAATAGAAGTGCAGTGGATACTTGTGTATTGAGTTAAAGGAGGTGTTCTCTCAGCTCTGACCCACGGTCAGCAGCGTCCAGGAACTGCCCCTACGAGCTTTGCTGCACTATTTTGACAGTTCATTAACCTTGCTGAAAGTGTTACAGGCTGTAGGCAGCAACAGATTCCTTGAATGGAGCCGAATCCAAATCGTTAGTCCCTGTGGAGGCTAATTGAGAAGAAAACTGGATGAGAGCTGGACACCCCTCCCTACTGAAGTCGTGGGGTGGGGTGACTGCTTTTTTAAATTCCATTCTGTGTTCTACAAATTAACATTTCTTATTTTATAAATGGAGAAGGTTGTTAATTAAGAGAGAGATGTAAATAAGGGCATGTGTTGCCCTTTTCATTAATAAACAACAAAATTATATGCACTTAATTCTAAAAAAAATCCTGCATTTTACCTTTGTGCCAGAGCCACCCCCACAACGCATTCTAATGTGTTTTAAGAAGCAGAAACTGATTCCCTGTGTAACTATTTCAAAGAAGGAGTCTTTAAACAGACTTCAATGTTTTTTCTAATTCATTACAGCATTGTCATTAAGAGGAAAATCTCATTTTCGTAGCTGTAAAATATTTAAAATGATCCTGACATAACACAGAGTACCCATTAAAAAGAAGACATAATTTTGTGTGGTAAAGTATTTTTATCATCCAAGGCATTTGATGAAAACTTAGAGCAAATTATGATGGTATTAGGACTAAATACTCCATAATGATGAGTAGAACATCCTGTGATTATCTTCACTACCAAAGGTAAGAAAAATGGTGACCTTGAAATTTCAATTCTAGAGGTACAGAAGTAATACAGTTTCATAGAAATATAAACCTCCAGTCTAAATTTTTTTTTTTTTAAAGTCACTCAGGACCATCCTAGTTTGTAATTGTTCCCTTAAGGCAGACATATAATATTTTTATATGCTCAAAATCAGTAATGAGTTTTAATTTTAATTAGCTTCATACCTTATCAAGGGAAAAGAGCACCATAAAATCTTATTTAAAGGAAGGTTAACTAGGTCGGCTCAGATTAACATGAAAACCGACCATTGACGGATTTGTTCTCAATTTTAAACGTTCATTTTACGCTTTCAGTTGTCAATTTATGTAAGCAATTTTATCATGTATAAAGATCTTTTATTTTTGTGTTTTCAAATATTTACATGAGGTTTAATTAATAAAACATCTTTGAGGGAGAGTCAGAAGGGAAAAACATGAGTATAAACCCCTCTTTCACAAATGATAGAACTGAAATGATTGGTAACATCTGGCCCAATTTGCTAAGATCCCAGCCTTGCTAAATGCTTAACGTTTGACAATTGGCCGGCATAGTGGTAGTTCAGGGGTTGAGCTCTAGAGTTAAACTGCTTGGTTAAATTTTGGCTCTCCTATTTGTGTTCTGTGACCTTGAGAAACAGTATCTCAGGGTCTCAATTTCATTATCTGTCAACTGGGGATAATGACAGAACATTACCGACATGTTTAGAATTGTTATAAAAATTATGTATGTAAATATTGTAGTATAAAACTTGGTATATGGAATTCGACAAATTTTATTTACATCACTAGTTACTTAGGATTGGGTAAAAGCAGACCTGCTACAATTATTACCAACTGTGTTAAAATGTAGTTACTGTCGCTAGTGTTTTAAAGTATATCTGTGAAATTTTTGATACTTCCCCTTCCAGAGGGAGAACCTAGTTCCCCTTTTCTCCAAGGTGGGCTTGACTTAGCCACTCATTTCTAGCAAGTAGATTAAAGTAGGAGTGATAGTATGTAACCCGTGAGACTAGTTTTTCAAAGACATCAGGGTTTGTCCCTGCTCTGTATAAGGATCACTCATTCTGGAAAAAGTTAGCTGCCATGTTGTTGAGAACACGCAAGCAGCCCCGTGACAAGCCCAGTTAGCCTCCCGCCAACAGCCATCCAGGTGGCCTTTCTTGGAAATAGATCCTCCAGTGACTGTTAAGCTTTGACATGACTGCAGCCCAGGTCAGCATCTTGGCTACAACTTCACCAGAGGTCCTGCTCAGGAAACACCAGGCTAAGCTGCATCTGGGTTCTGGACACTCCGAAAATGTGTACAATAATAAATATTCCTTGTCAAAGCCACTGTACAAAGGGTATAACCTTTGGGGTAATCTGTTGCATAGCAATAGATCAGAACTACAGTAAGTTGTGTTATTTATGGATTTGGGAGGAGGAGAATGAATCCCAATAATAACAGAGTAATACATGAAAGAGTGGTCTGGGGGTCCAGGTTTAAAGTTGTCTTTCCACGCACTGCCCCCAGAATTAATGCTGCTTAATAGTAAGCTCCGTTCCCCTCAACAACTTGGACATATTTTCTTTATTCTTTTCCTTTCACCTTGTCTTGGTGTTCCTTACACCAAGTCACAGTCCCTCTGACCCTTCTCTACTTGGAATATCAATCGTGACCTGAAAATATGCAGATGGCAGAAATTTTAATTTTCCCTTCTACCGGTAAAGCTGTTTGAATTGATAGCATTTTTTTGTTTTTTTTTTTTTCTGACTTCAGTACACATTCCATGGGAAAAATTGGGAAAATAATAGAATAGGTTAAAGAATGAAAGGAATGTTGCCAGGTCTCAAACCACCTGAGGTAGCCACTATTAATATTTTGGGTTTTTTTTTCTTTTCAGGATTCTTAGAGGTTTATTCCTATATGTACTCAAACCTGCGTGAAATGATGTCATTATTAATTGTAGAATTGTACTGTTCATCCTCTCTTAAGATTATTGAGAATTTTCTCCTGCCCTTTCATGAAGAGTATGGATTTGTAATGGTTGCCCATAATATCATCATATATCGCTATATTATACTCTGAATCATAAGTTATAAGCTTTTTTTCACCACTGAATGTGTAATTACTGCTTTGTTGCTATAAATCTATAAAAAAAACTTCTAAAGTTCTTTTAAAAAGCTTTGTATCCACGTGTACTGTTTCTTCTTTTTCAATTTATTTTCACAAGACCATTAACTTTTGTTTTGTTGGTATTGCCTATATCTTTCTACAGAACGGGAACCCTCAAAACCCCTACTGTGATGGCATTGAGGGGGTCATGGAAGCTTATTACAGGAGTCTGAAATCTGTACAACTGTATGGGCCAACCAACTTTGCTCCGGTAATTAATCACGTAGCAAGGTGAGTGGAGAATGGAGAAGGTATTTATCCCAGCACACTGGACCATGGTGAAATCCTGATATTATTGTTTGCATAACTTCATATGAAAATCATTTTCTTATTTACCTCCAAGAAAGTGAGGGAAATGGTGTGCAGTAGAAAGCGTGTCCATCACGCTATTTTGATACTGTGGGGAGGAACTGCCCTTGAGGTTGACAGTGAAAGCGTGATCACTCTCTGCATGGGACCCCTTGGCTTCAGTTTTTCAGACATGTTCATTTGCAATCTAAGAAATGAATTTTACATCTCAACCCTATTATACACACAAACAAACAAAAAAAATGGCTTGGCGCACGTAGCTTAGTGATTAGAGCACCAGCCACATGCACCAGGGCTGGTGGGCACGCTACTTTGATACTGTGCTAGAACTTTACATCAGAATCTGAAATTAAGAAACATATGCTGGGTTATAGTAGGACCTATCTTTGTTCAACCAAGAAAAATGTTTTCTTCAAGACGGCATCCAATAACAATAACAAGACCAGTGGTGACAGCCGCTGTGTGCATTGTTCGTATGTAATATAACACACCCTAGGACCACAGAGGCCATACGAGACTGAATTCTATGAGATGACTATGTGAAGCTTTTAGTGATATGTAGGGCATATTATTTTGACCTCTCTGAAATTAATATAGTAGCTAATTTTATAAATTCCCAAAACTCTGCCCATATATATAGTACATAGCACTGAGATGAGACTATAATTGCTTCTGACTCCAAGTACACGTGCTGGAGAAAATGTTAATGTATAAAAAAAATCCATACACTAGCCTTATCATTTTTTTCATAAGCACATAAATGAATTAGTCACCACTTTTCAAATTCCTAAAACGTTTGTCTTGAACCAGTTTCAAATCCTATAAAACTTACCTTACTTTGAGAGCATCTAAAAGGTACAGTTCTTACAGTCTTCCCAATATGCAGCCAGACGTGCATTCTGATCAGTTTAACAATGTATAAGGCGACAAACAGTCGGGTTCAGACATTCCCCTATTTGAAGCGCTGTTCTTTCCACCCGCCCTGTTGGTTGTTACCAGCAACTTAAATGTGCTCTATTTTCCATTTCTGGGACACGGACACAGTGGTAAAATGCCTCTGCACCCAGGGCTGACCCCAGAACAACTTCCCTAGGGAAGGAACTGCCCTTGAGGTTGACAGTGATCAGGTGATCACTCTCTGCATGGGACCCCTTGGCTTCAGTTTCTCAGACATTTTCATTTGCAATCTAAGACATGAATTTTACATCTCAACCCTATTATACACACAACCAAAAAAAAAAAAAAGAAAAGATGGCTTGGCGCCTGTAGCTTAGTGATTAGAGCACCAGCCACATACACCAGGGCTGGTGGGTTTGAACCTGGCCAGGGCCTGCTAAACAATAATGACAACAATAACGAAAAATAGCCAGACATTCTGGCAGGTATGTCCCAGCTCCTTGGGAGGCTAAGGCAAGAGAATTGCTTAAACCCAAGAGTTTGAGGTTGCTGTGAGCTGTGATGCCCCAGCACTCTACCACGGGCAACATAGTGAGACTCTGTTCAAAAATAAATAAATAAATAAATGTTATTCGTAAAAGAAGGCTTCTGCCATATTTTCTCTTCATTTCTATGGTATTCTATTCCTTTTTCTTTCTAAGACAGATCTTGACCCACATAACTAATTTCACAATCCACTGATGGGTTATTACCTGTAATTTAGAAAACATAGCCTAGCTTATTATACTCACCTATATAAGTAATGTTACCTATACATTTCTTTGTTTACTGATGGTTGTCAAATAAAGCAAAGTAAAAAAATCACATTGATGCAAGATAAATTATGGTTGACTCTTCTACGCAACCATACAGATCACACTTGAATAAAAAATTAAGGGAAAAATGGCAAGACTTATTTTGTGTAAACTCACAATTATAATTGTGCTCCTCTGTGCTTACCTATTAATTTTTAATTTTTTCACATATATCTCTCTGATGAAAGTTAAAGTTATAAAATTTCTGGTCACATTTCGAGGTACCTTTCAAAACTGTAGGCCCCATAGTATGCTATTCCCATTTTATTTAATGTGTTCAGAATTTTGTGAGTTTTCAAGTATAGGAGTAGTTGGTAGCTAAAGCTTTCATACTCTTTGAAAATAAGCCATGCTCTAATGATTACTATTTTTTAAATAAGAGAAAATAAGAAAAACAGCTAGAGTTTTTTTTTAGGAGTCAGTTTTTCTTTCAGTATAATCGGAAATTCCACGTGTTCATGTTTTATCAGAGATCTATAAAGGAATGCCTTTGTTTTTTATCTTTTAGTGTTATATTTAATTTTAAACTTTAGACAGATACTTTCACTCTGACCCTAGAGTTATCCAAAAAGTTTATCAACTAAGTGGATGAGGCGCTATTTGTCTCTGTATTAAGAGAATTGCCATAGTTATAGTATGTGACCTCTATTTATATAAAACTCATTTTATTTAACTATAAATCCTTTTAAATAGTACTTAGAACCTTGTCTATATACAGGAGGGAAACACTCAACAAATATCTAATAAATGAATTACTAGGCTAGCAAGTTGACACATGACCTTGATCATCCTACCTGCCAAAAGAAAGAAGTATATTGCTATTATCTTATAAACTGAAAACAAGATTAAAATTGGAGAAATAAATATAGATCCTTCCAGAGAACTTAATAATATATCTAGTGTCTGTACACTATGTTTAAATCTTAATAGCACAAATGTTTAAAATATTATTAAAAATTCATCTCAACATCAAATATATATTCATACTTTTTATATTTGCTTGTTTTTTTTTCCCTTAAAAAGTGTATTTTCTATTTGGGCAAAAGCTTATTTATTGTCCTATTCTACAAGCATTTTGAAGTATTCTTTTAAAATTTTAAGCACATGCTTAATTTTTTCAAACTGATCTGTATGCAGTAAGACTATTGACTTTCTACAGTAGTTGAATGATAATATTGTGTTACAGACAAGCCTAAATGTATCAAATCTCCAACATTTAAAGGTTTTATATGCTTTTCTGAAACTTTCCAACATCCTGCTTCTGATTTCTTGCTCTCCCAGTCCTCTTTTTCCAGAGCTGTCTGGGAAACAGAATTTCAACTGATACAAGAGTCCTATCCAACATCTGCTGGTGTGTTGTCATAAATTTAAGTGCACACAAGTCAGCTGGGCATTCAGCTTAGCATTCAGGATTGTCCAGTGTTCAGCTTCCTCCCACCTGTCCAACTTCATTTCCTTCTACATTCTCAACACGCTGCACTTCAGTCACAAAGAATCGCTGCTCCTGGGCTGTGCCACCATTTCATGTCCACATCTGCTACTAATTTTACACAAGTCTGAAATTTTGTAGGTCTGGCTAGGAGTTTGGAAACTCTGGTAGGATTTCATCCGACAACTTTAAGTCAGAATTCCTTTTTTTTTGTCTTGGAAACTAGCTTTTGCTCTTAAAGCCTTCAAATAATTGAATGAATCTCCTTTATTTAAAGTCATTTGGTGGTCCATGTTGACCACATCTACAAAATAAATACCTTCACAAAGTAATTGGGTTTTATAGGCTAGCCAAGGTGACACATGACCTGGATCATCCTACCTGCCAAAAGAAAGAAATGTATTGCTATTATCTTATAAACTGAAAACAAGATTAAAGTTGGAGAAATAATTTTAGATCCTTCCAGAGAACTTAATAATGTGTCTATAATACTATGTTTAAATTTTAACAGCACCAAGAAAAATTATTAAGAAAGTCATGATTCGATAGCTACGTAGTTTGAATGAAATGGAGTTTTAACCATCCCCTGGCTAATCTTAGTTTCCTCTTAGATAACACTACCATTTTAAAATTCTTGTTATTCTGATTGATGCCTTGCCATAAATTTAAGTGCGAATGATTCAGTTTGGTGTTCAAGAATGTATGGTATTCACTACCTCCACCTATCAAACTTCATTTCAAAAATTGCTATTCACCTAGACTTCTGCATCAATAATTTCAAATTATTTGAAATAAATTATATTTGTTGTTATATTTTATCAGCTTGATACTTCAAAAATAATGTACCAATGAAAATGTCAAATATCTTTTTAAGCCATCATGAAAATTTCTTAACTTGACTTAAATAATATTAATCATTCCCTGATAATTAGTCAGGGAACTAATCTGTGCCTAATAAGTTATTTGTTTTGAAACTGTCAAATTTCAGTTTTTGCAAGGGACCTACCAGTTTGTATCTCTAGAGTACTTGTATTTTTTTTTCTTTTTTCTCTGCTCTTGAGAACATTCCAGGGTACAGTTAACTAGCCAAATTTATTTTCATATTTCAGGACATAACCTTTGTTTACTTTGCAATTTCTGTAACTAATTATCAAATCAGTCTAAAGAATATGTTGCATTTTATCTCTTCCATTATATGATCAAGAATGAAAATGTCCAAACAGCAATCATTATGGAACCAATGGTCTAAGTCCACCAATATGGACAGTGCTATAATGTGGATTCTTTTAATTTTCACAGCAACTGTAGGAGGTGACAGTAGGCTTTTTTTCTATTTTGCTGATGACAAAATAGATATGTAAAGTGGCCATTTGTGGTGACTGACTCCAAATCACAAGGTCTTACATCTTTAAGCCTTTTTATCTCTGCTGTAGATATAAAGACAAAGAAAGTGAACAAATCTTCCTGTCTTTGTGGATACAGTGGCCACTTCATTACCCAGTCAAAAGTAGTTTGAGGTGATAACTTAGTAACACATTTTACTGTGTTACTTTGTGTCAAAACATTACAATGTATTCCTTTATTTGGAGTTTAAATCATTTTAATTCATTACATAGATTATAGTTGAACTACTTGAAGAGTTCCTTGAATCCATCTCTCATCTTGGGCCCCCTTCTATGACTATGAACTAATTAAGCCTATTGCACAAATCTGAGCCAACCATTTATGAACTTTGATAAAAACGATCTGAGAAACTTCTTTCACAGAAACTCAGAAGAAATGTGTTTGAATTCTACAACCCTGGCAAGGTTAATCTCTCTCTCAGGTTGATCATAGTTATATCAAGATGTAGATAGGCTATGTTTGGAAAAAGATTGTCAGCGTCAGCTTGTCAGAATAAAACTCTTAATTATGCAATTTACAAAAGGATACTTTATCGGGTTCCTATAAAAAAATAAGCTTCTCTAATACCTTTAAGATATAATTTAAACCTGAAAGTCTATTTCAGTGTCATCCCCTAGAAGAGGGACTGAGGTATATGCCAGCTTATACTTTTTCCTTCGTATCTTTCTGTAGAATTTTAATTATTTTATATGTATACAACACGCTTACCATTAAAGGCTACCCTGGAAGCAATTGATTTTGTTTGAAATTAGATTTATTTGCCAAGTTCAATGGTATGCCATTGTGTAGAAAAAGTGCCATGAAACAATGAGCGGTTTTAATGGATTAGTTTGTAGAGCTGAGGGTGATGAAAGCTCATGTGGATTGGACAACTCTTGTAAGTAAAATATAAATGATTTAAAAATTAAGTGTATCTAGGAATAGCAAGAGACACGCAATAAACGTGTGCATCTTTCTGCAACCTCAATTTTCTTCAAAGTTAAGAAGTATAAAGCATGAAGATGCACACATATTTATTATAAGATAAAATGCAAAATCACTAAGAATTTTCAAAATAAAACAATAAACCATAGACAGTCTGAGTTTACCGTGATCATGTCTTGTCTCCAGCTCCCTTCATTATATAAATATGTTCTCCCCCTTGGAGGGAGATTTACATTCTGGTGAATAAAGAAAATAAGAGTCTGTTGAACCACTGGAAGTGGTATCTTCTAGGACAGAATAATACTCAACTGTCTCTGGTTTTGATCTGGTAGTATAGACATTTTAAAGGACCTCACTTGGTAAGAGAAGCATAAAAGCCTACGTGTTATAATTACAGAAGTTTTTCACTGCTATTTGCAGACTTCCATTAGTCACGTGACATGCAAATCTTGTTTTCTAAATCAGAGTAAGAAATAATTTTTTGTAAAATATGGGTATTTTAAGATTAAAAATTGAATTCCTAAGGGGGGTGGTTGGATTTCTCTTCTTGAAGATTAAGCATTACATATGACAAGTTCACCCCTGCTCTGGATTGTTTTCCATTGGTTGTATTACCATCAAATTAATGCAAGTTCTTTAAGACCCACGCCCATTGTTCAGCGCTATGTGGGTATTTTTGACTCTGTAAAACAGTTTAACACTCTCCTTATTGTATGTGAACATGGCCCTTCCTGTATTCTCTTTATCAGTCTATAAAGTGCCAGTATTTTGTTAGTAGCAGGAACAAATCTTAGTTTCTGTGGTCCAAGGGAAAGTTAAGTGCTTTTCTTTTTCAGATGGTAGTTAAGTCTTCTGTCCAAGAAAGAAGTTCTATCGTGACATATTGTGCAATTTGTCTGTGTCTAATCTGTTCAGAAAGGATCCCTGGGGTTTCTTCAGATTGTAAAGGCAATTCATTGGCCAATCAGTGGAAGGATTTTGAACCCAATTTTTCTATAATCTACTTGATATTTTTTAGAAACAAGTTAGCATCCTGTATCCTAAGAGAACCACAGTGCTTACTCATCACTGGCCATGAATACATACAGGTCATGTACAAACATTATGAACGGTATTCTTATCGAAAATATAATCTACATATGTAGAATATATTAATGGGACTCTGTAGGAAAGGAGAAATGTAATACAAATACCATAGTCATAAAATTCCCCTCTAAATTACTAAATAGTATTTGGTGAGAATCCTGATAAACTTATTCAGTACTGGTATATGTTTTTATTTTGTACATAATTTGTTACTTTGGTATAATCCTTCTGGTCTCATTGATTTAACATATATTAACTTGATTGTGGATGTATTAAAAACCATTTCTTCTACTGAATTCTTTTTTTAGTAAGGTAAAATTCCCATGCTGAAATTAACCATTTAAAAACATACAGTTCACTGACAGCACTTTCAAAATGTTGTCGCCTCTATGTAGTTCCAAACCCCCCAGATCATTTTTGTTCTTGCTGTCATTTACTGAACCTTTTTACATACTGAGCGTGATACATACAATTTCTTTATTAATTCATGCATCAATATCCAGGACTAAGTATTATATCAAGTTGAAAGGTAACAAAGTTCAGATAGCTCGGGTGATTTACTGAAGATCGTTCACATCATGTGTTGCTTAGCCCGGATACATCTATTTCCAAAAGCTACATCCTTCATCCTGCTCACCTTTTATTAGTTAATGAACTTCTAAGACAGGTGCTTCTGTGTACTGGTGTGGAATAACATTGCGATTGTTCTAGTGTGCTATTCAGAAAAATGTGTATTTGAGGGTTTGCACTAAGACAGACTTCTAACATATGCTTGCATATTTTCTTGGGATTAAATGGTTTGTTGACTGTTGCAAATTGTATTTAGCAGCCATCGCATAGAGAGGAGCTGCTTTGTTTTCAGTGTCCGGTTCTCCCTACCTGTGCATTACCTTTCAGGTACGCTTCTTCCGTGAAGGATGGCTCCCAGTATTTTGTGCTCCTGATTGTCACAGACGGCGTTATCTCAGACATGGCTCAAACCAAGGAGTCCATCGTAAATGTGAGTAGTTTTCACTCCGTATTGGGCTGCTTAAATGACAGCATCAGAGTACTTAGAGTGAGACCAAAGTCTATTTTAGTTGACAATTTTAGACAAAACACCCACACCTTTGCAACAGATCGCATCCTAAACCTTACTCAGACAACTCATACTCGGCTGGACTCTGGATTCCTGAGGATCAATCAGGGGTTTGAATAGTTGAGTTAAAAAAAAAAAAACTTACTTAAAAACATAAGATAGTAGCATGGGCATGCTTATGAGTTTGGTCTACTTGTAGACAGTCTTAGGATTTTGTATAGGTTATTTTTGAATATTTGTTTTCCAGTTTCAGGAGAACGGTACTAGCTAATCTGTCTCTGTAGAACTAGTTACGAACTGGATTCATTGAAAAACCATCCTGCTCATTAGAACTTCTAAGGATTGAATGCTTTTTGTATTATACATAATTTCTGTATGTTTATATGCCTTTTTTTTTTTTATTGTTGAGGATTCATGGAGGGTACAAAGAACCAGGTTACATTGATTGCATTTGTTAGGTCAAGTCCCTCTTGTCATTGTGTCCCGCCCGCAAAAGTTGTGTCACACACCATGTTTATATGCTTTTTAAAACGATTATTTGATTGTCTTCTTTCTTAGATTAATCCATACAATCTATTTACTAGATCATCTATAAAACTATAATTATTTTTACTCTCCTATCTATATCTAGATTTAGCAACGTGTGGCAGGAAGTAGACATTTAAGGTTGCATGAATGAATTGTTTATCAAGCCTCATAATTCTTGTAGCATAGAGAAACATAATGAGCTGTTTGGAGTGTGAAAAAAATAGTTACATGTGGGGAAAATGGAAATTCCTTATACATACTCTTAGAAAAGCCAGACATAACAATAAGGGGAGGTTTATTTGTATATTTGTTGTTTTTTTTAAATAAACACACACTGGAGTTGAATTTATCGTGATTTCCTTTCTGTTCCCATCAATGACATTAATATACACTTTCAAATGTGGCCTTCATAATTTAGGTTCAGCTAACAGAACATGATGCCGTGAGGAATAGTTACGCATAATTCAGAGACCTTCACAGCTAAAGATGTGGTTGTTATAGCAGGCCGTCTGTCTGTTGCTGTATTTCATAGTCTCACCATAGAATTCCTTAAAGTGATGATATAAGTAATACATCACTTATATACATATGATGGGAAAACATGGTACAACATCAAAATTTTAGTCTCCCCCACAATCTCATGGATAGTTGAGACATGCCTCATACTACCTAAGAGTAATAATGTTAATAATACATTTCTGTAATGATCATTTCTGTTCATGCATTTACCCTGAAAATTGTTTTTTCTAACCTTGGATATAAATAAGGTAGAGTATGATACAACTACTATTTTACAAATCTTGTACTATTTTCCCCCCTTAGCAACTGAAAGGTTTTTTGGAGGAGAAAGAACATGAAAAAGAGACCAAATAGTGTCAGCTGAGAATACCAAGTGGAAGCAGGTGCTCCATGCCTTTCATTTGACCTTAACCAGGGCTGGTTATTCCTGAAGAATGTCTCAGAAAGGATCAGAGTAGAATCAAGTATATTATTCTTTTAAAGCACATATGTGAAAAAATGTCAAATGAGACTCAAGATATTTCTTAATTCTTAAGAACTTGACTTCTTAATTGAAACCTAATTGTGAATTCTCTTTGAAGGCCTCAAAACTTCCTATGTCAATAATTATAGTGGGTGTTGGACCAGCAGAATTTGATGGTGAGTAGTAAAATTTCAGCAGTATTTGGGGGAGTTTATTTAATCTCAGGCATCGTGTTCTTAGCTTTCTATCATTTTTTTTCTGTGTAGAAGGATGTGACTGCCATTTGGGCTTGGGCATGTGTGTATAACCTCCTGAATCTATTCACTGAGCAAATTAAAAGATCCTGTCTTTTGAGTGGAACAGTATCTCTCTAGTTTGTAGATTAATTCATCATGTAGCTTTCTATTTCATTAGAGATACTTTGTACCTTAAAATCATATTTCTTAAGACAGACAGAGTGATAAATGGAGTTTTCATTCCCAAGGCAAAACGCCCTCTGGGTTCACTAAAAACCTTTAAGGATGAGTGTTAAATTAATAAATCATTAGGTTATGAAGAGGAATGTTAACAGAGCATCATATGCTAATTTAATGGGTTTTCAGACCTTGGCCTGTTGATAGACATCAGCCTTATAAATAAAGAAGTTCTGTCACACGAAAGAGCAAAGTAAAATGAAAACAGAACTGACCAGCTGAAATTTAATAAGACTTTATATAATTATGCTAATTTGGCTTACTGGGTAGTTTTCCATTTGGGCTCAGGCCTTATTCAAATGCCAATTAAACAACTGGGTAAACGTTTTAAAGGATAGTCTGTTCCGAGTAATCTGGTAAATTCCATTAAGAAAACTGTGCAGACAGCAAGTGCCCAGCCATGTGACAGTCCCCTGGTTTGGGTGTTTTTATATTAATCAGGGCAGATTTGGGACTTTGGATATTAGAATAGTTTTAGAATATTTGAAACAACATTAGGTAAGGTGGTTGTTAATTTAGGACCTAAATTACAGTTATAACCATAACTAGAATATGGTTATCACTAGGGTGGTTCTTATTTAACCACCAGACCCTCCTCCAGGAGAATAACACGTGACACTTACCTGTTGGTCTCTGGTAAAGTACCACAGGCAAAGTAACAGTGATGACCCTGGGTTCCTTAGACTCCTATGCTTGACTGTGCGTCCTCTTCCTTAATAGAATGTAATAGTTTGTAAAGGAAAAGTCATTTAGCTCTGACTGCTGCTGCTGCTGCTAACATTTTCTTTATCTCTGAGTCTTTGAGTCCATTTGCATTGTTCTTCAGGCATGCCTTTGAAACCCCTCTCAGGAGTCAGGAATGCTAAGACATCTCTATTGTCAACCCTTTGTGCACCCCATGATTAATAAGTGACAGACAGTGATTCACAGACTTCACTGATTGTTACGCTAAAGTAAAATAATTCATAGTTTCTTCTTTGTCTACGATTTGCTTTTGCCTTTGAAGGATGCACCTCTCCTGGGCACACCGCAGGTCTCCCAGAATCCTGTGGAAGTCCACCATTAGATATGTGACCCCAGAGATGAGTAAACCTTGGTCAGTCCTTGTTCTTCAAGAGCCCCAATGCGTGATGCGTGAATACACAGCCACAGACCCCTCCTCGTATATGTTTCTGGTTGTATATTTCTATGCAGAGCAGTAGACACAGCGACTATCCTCATCCCCTAGCCCCTGATATTTATTTTATTTCTTTCTTTCATTCCTACTGAATTTGTTAAGGTTTTGAGGTTTGATGGCTTATCATTTTCCTCTCTGAAGTGCTGAACTGACTGGAAAAAAAATATATGCAGGAACACTCCGAGTAGCATATCAGCTTCATTTCTAGCAGTGCAGACTTTGAGAATGTCGATTAACCTATGGACAGAATCACCCTTCTCATTACCTCTTCTCCCTAAGATTAAATAACCTGAACCTTATCTCCAGGCTTCCTCCCTACAGGGGCAGAGCTTTGCCTGTTAAGCAAGCATGCCACAGAGAGAAATTGCATCCGCCCTCAGGATGGGCTGCTCCTAAGGGGAGAGATTCAAGCTCAGTTCTTTATGCTGTTCTTAGTGATCCTATGGACTGATTGGCTTTCCATGCAGAAAAGCCAGTGTGGATTGTAGAAAAAGAGAAGGTTCCTCCCCCATAGAATTCCCTCTCAAAAATCAGGAGAAACTTTTCCCCTAGAAACATACGGACAGGGAGTTAGGGTCCTACCACACCTAGTTTCTGTTTTTACCGTGATTGAAGTTCTAATAGGATGGAAAATATTCCAGGCCCAGGTTGGCGCCTGTGGCTCAGTGAATAGGGCTTCTCCCCCATATACCGAGGGTAGTGGGTTCAAACCCAGCCCCTGCCAAACTGCAACAACAATAAAAATTCCAGGTGCAATACTAAAATAGTAGACTATTCTGCTAGGAAACAATAGATGCTTCTCTCTTTTCTTCCTCTTTAAACATGTATCTTCTCTCCATGGCTAAGAAGGAAAGGACAGGATATTCATATTTAATAGAGAAAAATCATTGACCTATAGTCAAATTGCTGCTCTCCTATCAGAAGAGCCTCTCATGGCACTTACAAATCTACCGTAGATTAAGTTCATGTAGCACACACACAAACTAGCCATAAGTAAAGGCTGAAATCCAACTTGCACATTTATCAGTTAACCAGAGAGATACAACATCTACACATTTTAACCTGAAAGACGTTGTTTTTATGGGCAACCAATGCAATATTTTGCCATCTCTTCTATAAAGGTAAAGGAAAGAAGACTTAACTGTTAGATTAGTGAGTATTTTAATTTAATTCTTTATTTTAATAAGAACATTTAAAAACCCTCTGCATAATTTTCCCCAGTGATTTTTTTCACACCTTAATAAAGCAGCTGCATTAAGGAGAAATATTTTTCTAAGCAAGATTTCTTTATCCATAAAAGACAGTCAGGAAGCCCAGATAAAGCACCATTGGAACTATCTGCTTTGGTCCAAGTTAAGAGAAGGGGACAAATAGAAGGAATTCTAATTTCATCATGTCTCCCATGGCTAGTAAGAAGTACAGATCTGTTGCTCATACCTTTTCTTTCCAGACATCAGTGCTGAGGGGAAACAGGCTCATAATCTTTTCCTCCTCAAGGACCATCTGGTCTGAAAACCCGAAGAGTGGACGTGACCCCTCCACCATCACACACTATTTCTCTTCTCCTTGCTGTCAAAAGGATAGCCTCCCACTCTCAGTGTCTGCAGTATTTTAATCCCACACGCCCTTTTCTTCATTAATTGGAATGAAACACAAAGGTGAATAGAGATTGTAGAGGATTGTGGAAAGTGAGACTAAAGTACCGTCTAATTCTTATTTCCCATTTTAGACTGAGCGTAGGGTCACTGTTACAAGTTACTAACACATCAGAGAATACGTAGAGTTAGGGAAGTCTCTGTGATTGCTGGTATATTGCTATGAATGCACAGTTATGTCTCAAAGTAGTATGAAAATGTTGACAACAAATTTATATTCAAAAGGAAATCATTATTGAAAATATTTGCAAAAAATAAATTCCCCCATTTATATCCCCAAGTAGTTAGGCAAGGAAAAAGGTTTTTTTGTTTGTATTTTGAATAATTAACTTTGATTATGAATACCTTTTACAGTATATGATATACAGCATACCTAAACAAATTATTGAATAGTGGCCCTCTGTCAATTCTGTATACTAGCATTATTTCAGCTCAAACATTGAGTTATGAACATGTGTAGAAAGGTAAAATTGAAAACTATGTTTTTAGCCCAAATACTTTACTTAAGCATTGAAGAAAATACTGAGAACTGTATTCTGAATGAGCGGTATTGGGGGGGGGGGGTTGTGCAAAGAGGGAAACATTATAATTGTAGGTGGCTCTCTGGAATCTAGGGAGTGTCATGTTATATAAAATTATCAGGGGCTGGGCATGGTGACCTCTTACCTGTAATCCCAGCATTCTGGGAGGCCAAGGTAAGTGGATTGATGAGCTCAGGAGTTCGAGACCAGCCTGAGTAGGAGTGAGACTCCATCTCTTAACAAAAAGTAACCAGGCATTGTGGGGGGCCTTGTAGTTCCAGCCACTTGGGATTCTGAAGCAAGAGGATCACTAAAGCTCAAGAGTCTGAGGTTGCTATGATGCCATGGCCCTCTACCAAGGGTGACAAAGTAAAACTGTCTCAAAAATAAATAAATAAAAGAATTATCTATAATACAATTATACTTTAATGACAAATTAGCATTCATTACATACTCATGTAATTAATGATTTATAGAATTCTTACTGAAAAATTAATGAACTCTGGAAAATGCTCTTAATTTCAGCATAAAATTACTGCATCACCAACCATCTCATTATATCTCAGCATTTCCAAATACCAGCTGAGGTAGGTAATGGTGAAATTATTTCTTAACCAATAAAAAAAAAAAACACTTCAGAAAAATCATATTTTATCCAACCATTTTAGGAACAAAGAAAATGTCTTTTTGGTTTTGAAAAAATTTTTCATGAAATAAGATTTGGGTAAAGTAGATGTATATAAATAGAGCTTGTTGTAGATGCAGTGAGAATGAGGATTAAGTTGTTCTTGAAAATTCTATGATGATTAGGGCCAAGTTTCTTTAAAAGAAAAATTAAAATTTGATGGATTAATATCACTTGCCCAATCAGTCATATAAGCATATAACTAACAATTAAGAGCCAGTAGTGTGGGGAGATGGACCAAAGACTATTCCTCAAGGCCTTGGCTCCGCCCACCTATCAAAGGGTCTTGCCTGCCTTGCCCACCTGTAAAACCTGCAGTTATGTTTGGTGAAAGGAAGGAAGAAAGGAAGGGGTCACCAGCTTTTCTGCCTTTACATGGGACAAATTGTGACTTCATATACTTTTCTTGTTGCCTGCATAGTTTTAGTATTTGGCTAAAATGTCCTGGATAAATGATTGTATTTTCTTTTCAAGCAATGGTCGAATTGGATGGAGATGATGTAAGAGTTTCCTCCAGAGGAAAGTATGCTGAAAGGGACATTGTGCAGGTAAGAGACTAAACCTTTTTCTATTTCACTATTACCAGGAAATATCATTGGTATCTTTAATAAAATTAGAAGCTAGAAATGTAATAGATGTGTAAATGATGTTTATTCATTATTTAGTCTTCAATAAAACTAAACATATCTCAAGGTGATTCAGAGTCCATGAAGTTAATAAAATTATACCAAAAATAACTATTATAATAGTTATAATAAGTATTATTATAATAGTTATAATAATATGATATTTATAAAAGTAAATGTTACTGCATTTACCTCAAAAGTTTGGTTAGAAAAGTAGAAAAATGAATACTAAAATTATATGTATAACATACACAAGAATTATATGTAAGTTTTACATATGGAAAATGTGAGAATCGAGACAAATCTTAAGCTAATAAGCCTATTATTCTGGTAATGAGTATAGAAAGTAATAATAATAATTAATACATATAGTGAAAATTTAAAATTGAAAGCTAAGTGTTCATTCAACTGAGTAGTCACATAGAGTCTCCATGTCTTTTAAGATGTCAGAAGGGGAAAAAAAAAATCTGTGAAGTATACTTTTTTAAATAGGGAAAAGAAGGAAAGGTCTCTGCCATTTAAGCATGTGATATCAAAGTTTTAGAGGAACATGCAATGAACTTCAATATTATTTCCAAAATAATAACCTATATATTTACCTATAATGTAATTATTAAGAAGTTATAATTTGGGATCACACAGAATAGGGTTCATATCCTGAATCCTGACTTTGCTACTGTGATAACTAGCCTAAGCTTTCTAAATTTCAGTGTTCTGGGGAGGGGGTGAATAGCATCGTTGTTGAAGACTAAGTTAGATAATGCATTTATAATACTTTTTTAAAAGATAACTTAGTAACAAAAAACAAAAAAAAAAAGATTTAAATCCTTTGAGAAAGATATAATAAAATAATCTGTAAATAGGATAATAGGCTCAGTGGCCTGTAGCTCAACAGCTAGAGTGCCAGCCACATACACCAGAGCTGGCAAGTTCGAATCCAGCCTGGGTCTGCCAAACAATGACAACTACAACAAAAATATAGCCCAGCGTGGTAGCGGGTGCCTGTAGTCCCAGCTACTTGGGAGGCTGAGGCAAGACAATCACTTAAATCCAAGAGTTTGAGGTTGCTGTGAGCTGTGATGCCACAGCACTCTACTGAGGGTGATAGCTCAAGACTCTGTCTCAGAAAAAAAAAAGATAATATAAAGAGTAATGCTGAGAAGGATCATAAAGCCTTCTTCATTAGTCAGCAAAATTAAATTTTAAGATAGAAACATCTGTATAGTAGTTTTTAAAAAAAAGATTATTGAATATGATTTAAACATCTCAGCCTCAACACACTTGGTAGAATAAAAAGCACACACCCATAAATGATTAGGTTAAGAATTGTTGATCCAAAGAACATGATAATGTGGTCATTTAAGATTCTCATGGTGGGTTTTTTTTTTCATTATTAGACACATGATTATTCACTTTTACTTCATCAGCACAATTATAGATCCAAGTAATTACACTTTATCTAAAAGCTTTCCATAATATCCGCTCACAGTTTCTAAAAAATCAAATTACTGCCTGGAAATACGAATTTGAAGTCCTTTAGAATACATTATGTTGCTGTTGTAATGTGTCTTTCACAGAGTTAGCAGAGGCAAGCCATGTCTCACAGTTCATCTAAGTGTAAGTGCTTGCTCAGGAGAAATGTGGTTATTACTTTTTCCCTGAAGAAGTAGCTGAGATTGCTCACATCCTTAAAATTTCCTTTAAGAGGACCAACATGTTGTGTTAGTGACAAGCAGCCATCTACCTATTTTTATTTATAAAATAAAGTGCTTGATCATGAAACTAATCTCTCAATAAATATACTGAATTGGATAGAATATTGAGATAGGACCCAGGTGATCTATGAAATTTTAATTTTGTCATTCTGATCCTGGACAAGTCAATAACCTCTCCCAACCTTTGTTTCATCATCTGTAGACTCTAAATTCTTTCATCTTTGTTCTTATGATCTTGGGAGTCTCTGAGGAAGTAACAGACAAAAGACTTTGTGACCTGTCAATAGCATACGCGTATATTATTAGAATTATTTGTGTTCTCTTGTGAAAAGTCGGAATTCTTGAGGCCTGTGTATCCCCATAAAGTAACACTAAGATCCTCCAAAATTTTGAACACATACAAGCAAACACTCACTATTCTACCACGTAAAGTTGAACTGAAGGAATGATGGGGTCTTACATATACTGAACAGGACATTGACATGTCTTTAGGAAACTACGAGGCCTCTGAATGGTACTGACATCTTGATTTACAGTCCTACTTTTAGTTAAGGAGATTTGAGGGACTCTCTTCTAAGTTCATAGAGAAGTTTCTAAATGGTGAATGGTGTTTTCTAAATACCAAGCAAATCAATCACTTGAATATTATATTGTACCAAAGAATCAGTACCTTTTATCTCACATTCAATAAGGTTAATAAACATTTCCATCATTAAATTCTCCAGGTCACACCAGTCACTAAAATGTTGTTTCAGTGAGATATTTTGAAGAATAAAAACATTGTTGAATATTTAAACTATGGGGGTTATAAGGGCACAGCAAGAATATTGTCAATCTTCGTATGGTTAGAAAATATCTGTAAACAAACTGGCTAGAATACTCTTAGGCCCCCCATTTCTCAAGTGGACAGACAAAAGGTCAAGATTGCAAATAATGCCACGTAGCTGAGGTTCAAGCACACAACTGGGAGTAGCAGATGGAGTTATTATTCATATCAAATGTTAAATAGCTTCCAGCTGTTTATATAACCCTCGTAATAATACTGAACTCTTTGTTAAGGGTTGCGTGTGGTGGGCAGGCTGAGCTGTGGCATGACATCACTCAATCTTTCATTATTAACTTTGAGGGACACGTTGATTGCTGCATTTTACAAAAAAGGACCAATGAAGCTCACTTCCCCTTGTGCCTAGTCACACAGCTAATAAGTCCAGCCAGGATTTAATCCTAAAAGGTCTGATTTTAAACTTCTTAACATGTACGTATTCCACAGAACTGATTCTAAAACCTAAAACATGGCACGTATGGTTCTCCGATCTAACCTTGGTGGTTGTCTTTAGCTGAATACACAAACACACACAATATTTATCTAGGAGAAGTAACTTCCCATCACACTCTCCATGGTTCCTGCTTTTGTTTTCTGTTTTCGTTTCACCTCATACCCTCTCCCCGCTCATCCGTGCCGACTGAAATCCTACGTCTGAGATTTCTAACCCTTCACGGCCTTCTCTCCAAAGTCCTCACCCCCTGTCGCTGCACGGATTTCTTCCTTCTTCCAGTTTGTTCTCATGTCACTTGACAGCTTCCTAAAAACACTGGTCATTCTTCATCTCATAGTTGCTTCCAGATAAGGATCGTGAGGCCTAAGATGGTAAATTAGACCACTTTTATGACATTATTGAGGTCATAAATTGGTAGATCTAGATTTCGAACAGAGTTCTGATTCCAAAACTTGGGTTCTTCCTAATACAACATACCTACTGCCCTAAAATGCAGAATTCTAGTGCCAATAATTAGGCTCTCTCCCTCTTTCTATAGCGTCATAATGGCTAATGCGTTCACATCAGATTAATTCATTTGGGTTCAAGTAATGACTCTGACCTTTATTAAGCTTGATCTTGGGTAAGTTAAACTGTTACTGTTTCAGTTTTCTCCTAGCTAAATTCAAAATTTGTGTGGTTACTTGTGAATATTAAATGATTTGTACTAAATCTCTTAGCAAAAGGCTACCCAACTGCCAGGTGCTCGATAAATGCACCAAAGTCAGTATAGCATGATGACACAGAAAATCAGAAGGTGTTTTTTACATCACTGTTTCGCAGTGACTGTGCCCTCCCATGTGGCGCTGTGGTTAGTCCTACTATAATCATGTCTCACTCCCATAAGATTTAATCTCCCGTGACTATAGTATAAATAGGAAGAAGAATGAGTTCCTATGGTTATAATCCTAAAATTTAGAGAGTGATTTGCTTAAATCGGGGTCTGTAAAGGCGTTCCATTTGTTTGTGATATGGATTGGCCATTATGTGATGTAACGCCAGGCCTCCTGGCTGCATGTAGCTGCTGGCCAACCTATCATTTCCTTAAAAATCATATTTAAATCATATTTTCCATTAAGAGGAGAATAATAACCTTAGAGGCTTAGACTTGAAGATCACTAATGGAGTTCTGCACAGTGGGAACAATCAAGCAAAATTGAGCAGAACAGCAACTAAAAGCCCATTTGCCCAAGCTGATTCAAACTTGTTTTCACAAATAGGCAAAGCAAGCTGTCAGGGCAGCCAGGTGGAACGCTCTCATTACACTGGGTGGACGCTGAAAAAAGATGGGGAGTAACAAGGATACCATGTTTCCTACAGAAAATAATGCATTTATTGATATTCTTGGTATCAATGAGACAAATTAGTGCAAAGTGCAAATCGATTTATTCTTCTAAGCTGAACATTATAAAGGGACACGTTAACTTGTGGCTGATACACCTACAGGAGCGTGTAGGAGTTATTTTGAACAAGATATCCACAGGTGAAGGGATCAAAAATGTGTGATTGAAAGAGACAGCCAACAAGGTGATCTGAGATGTTGAGTGGAAAACTGTGATGGTGAGAAGGATGTGAGGAATCTTCCGAGAAAGGGGGCTTATTTTGTTATGAAAACAAATGACAAATTTGTTATGAAAAGATTTGACACTCATACTAGGGAAAGGAAAGGAAGAATCACTTGTCTTTTTCATTTCTCACTTAGCAAGTGCCTTGTGACCTGGCAGAAGCAATGTTCATTCCTTTAGAAATGTTTCAGGAGTGTCCAGCCTTTTTTTTTCTTTTCTGCCACACATTGGAAGAATAAGAGTGGTCTTGGGCCACACAGTAAATACAGAAACATTAACAAAAGCTGATTAGCCCAAAACAAACAAACAAACAAGAACTGTACATGCTTTTGGTGATATCCCACACCACAGATAAACCAAAACAGTTGTCAAATAATCTGCATGTGGGTTTGCGGGCCACTAAGGTTGGACACCCCTGGTAGATCATCTAGGTCAGTGAAGAGGAAGTTCTCAACCTTTCTTTTTCACTCCAAGTATGCATGTGGGTTGAAGTATATTCCTCTTCATAACAGTGACCTCCTATGACAGTGATTCTCCACCTAGGGAAAGGGCCTCCTAATATTCAAGTGGCTTCTGAGACACTGTGCCCGACCTCAGAAACCTAAGTTAAAAGTGCTGTGTACGCCCATCCTTGGTTGAAAACAAGGATTTCTTTCTTAGCCATTATTTATAAACATGTTTTTAAGTTGAGTAGAACTGTGTATACTGTGAGAACAGTGATTATGAGCCTTAGTTTTAATATTCCAGAGTATAATAAAATTCTAAGAAGTCAATTTTAGTTTACCCCATTAAAGACCATTAGTACATCCCAGAGGACTTGCTGGAAAAGTGAAGCAGGTGTCTTAAAATGACAAAACTCCAGGAATTACTGTTGCACATAAAATTATGTGTGTAGTCCATAAATTTAAAAGAGATAAAATTGATAATAATCCTTATATTTAATGTTTGATATTAATGTCAACAGAAAACTATATTGACAAAATAGTTTGTATATTGGCTATATAAACTGATGACTAGAAGAAGGAATGATGATAATAATCGCTATCACACACAGTACCTATTGTGAGTTGAATGTTTTAAGCATTTCATATCTTATTGATATAAGATAATTAAGCAGGTACAATTATTGTCATTTTGATTAATTTTATAACATTTTAAAATTATTTTTAATTGGCATATAATAGTACATTTTTATAGAGTACAGTGTGATATTTCAAAACGTGTACATAATATGTAGTGATCAGATCAGCATATTTGTTATTGCAAATGTTTATTATTTGGGGGGGTTGTAAGCATTCAAAATCCTATTTTCTAGCTATTGGAAAATAAACAAGAAATGATTATTAATTATACTTATGGCAAAGTGCTTTAAAGCATTGGAATTTATTCCCGTTATCTGGATGTAATTTTGTGTCCCTTCATATTAACCGAACTTTCCTAATTCCTCCTCCCTCCCCTTCAACATTTCCCAGCCTTCTGGTAGCCGCTATTCTACTTTATATGAGATCACCGTTTGTAGTTAGTTTATATGAATGAGTGTGTAGTGTGTATCTTTCTGTGCCTAGCTTATTTCACTTAACACAGTGTCCTCTAGGCTCATTCTTGTGGCTGGGAGTGACAGGAGCTCATTCTTTTCCTTATGGCTAGAAGGCATTTCATTTGTCCATACATTACATTTTCTTTATCCATTCATCTGTTGACAGACACTTAGGTTAATTCCATACCGAGGTTGTTGTGAACACTGCTACAGTAAACACAGGGGTGCAGATATCTCTTCCACATACTCATTTCCCTTCCTTGGCTATATAATCAGTAGTGAGATTGCTGGTTCATATGGTGGTCCTATTTTTAGGTTCTTAAAGTATCTCTATCCTGTTCTCTATGACAGCTATAATAATTTACGTTACCACCAACAGTGAGTATATAAAATTTCCCTTTTCTCTGCATCCTCACCAGTATTTGGTATTTTTTGTCTGTTTGGTAATAGTTATAGTTCTGACTTGGCTGATGATATCTCCTTGTAGTTTTGACTTGCACTTCCCTGATAATTAGTGATGTTCACCATTTTTAAAAAAAATACTTCTTAGGCATTTATTTGTTTTCTTTTGAGAAATATCTACACAGATCTTTTGCCTATTTTTAACTGGATTATTTTGGGGTTTGCTACTGTTTGAATTTCTTATACAGGGTGGCCATAAAGTTCATGTGTGATTTAAATAGTTACAACTATTGTACATGAACTTTATGACCACCCTGTGTGTTCTGTTTAGTAATCCCTTGCTGGGTGAATAGTTTGTAAATATTTTCACTAATCTCATTTGTTTAGTTTCACTTTTGTTGCCTGTTTTTTGAAGTCTTATCTACAAAATCTTTGCTCAGACCAATATCCTGATTCATTTTTCTTATGTTTTTTTCATGAGCTTCATAGTGTAGGATCTTATTAATTTAAATCTTTAATCCATTTTGAATTGATTTTTTTAATATGGTAAGAGATTCTTTTGTATGTGAGCATCCAGTTATCCCAACACCATTTATTAAAGAGAGTATCCTTTCCTGAAAGAAACTCTTATCCTAGCATTTTTGAGCATAGAGGGTAAAAAATGTCTAATGAGTTTAATGACCATAATACAGAATAAAGGTAAAGAATCAAAGGTAAAACAGAAGCAGGTGAGATCTCCCCTTTCCATGGAGAAGTATCAACTGTAGTTCTTGGTGCCTTTGTCAAAAATAAGTTGGCTATAGATAAGTGGACTTATTTTTAGGCTCTCTGTTCTGTTCCATTAATTAGGCAGTCTGTCTGTTTTTATGCCAGTACTATGCTGTTTTAGTTACTATAGCTTTGTAACATGTTTTAAAGTCAGCTAGAGTGATGTTCCCAGCTTTGTTCTTTTTGCTCAGGATTCCTTTGGCCATCTGATTACTTTCATATTTTTGTGTGATTGTAGGATTAGTTTTTCTAGTTCTCTGAAGAATGTAATTGGTATTTTGATAGGGATTGCATTGAATCTGTAAATTTCTTTGGGTAGTATGGTCATTTTAACAAAATGGATTCTCCTAATCCATGAACATGGAATGTCTTTTCAATATTTTGAATCCTCTTCAATTTCTTTCATCAGTGTTTTATTTTTATTGGAGAGGTTGAATTTCCCTCCCCTGTTTGGTTTGGTTAATTTTTTATAGCTATTGTGAATGTGATTGCTTTTTTGATTTCTCTTTCAGCTAATTTGTTATTGGTAAAAGAAACATACTGATTTTTGTCTCTCAATTTTGTACCTCACAGCTTTATTGGATTCATTTACCAATTTTTATAGTTTTTTTCTGTGGAGTCTTTAGGTTTTTCTATATATAAGATCATGTTTTCTGTAAACAGGTACAATTTGACTTCTTCCTTTCAGTTTGGGTATTCTTCTTTTGGGTCATTGCTTTGGCTAGTTAAATACATAATACTGGGCATCCTCATCTTATTCTCTTTCTTAGGGGAAAATTTTTCAATTATTTCCTATTCAGTATGACATTAGTTGTGGCTTTGTCATACATGACCTTTGTTGTGTCGTATTCCTTACATACCAATTTTCTGATAGCTTTTATAGTGAAGGGATATTGAATTTTATCAAATGTTTTTTCTCCATCTATTGAATGATAATGTGTTTTTTGTCCTTCAGTCTCTTGATGTGGTGTATCATGTTTGTTGATTTACATATGTTGACTCATTCTTGTGTCCCTAAGAGAAATCTCATCTGATCATGGTATATAATCTTTTTGGTGTGCTGTTACATTTGGTTTGCTAGTATAATAGAACATTTGTAAGTTGACCACCTATTGGACCGTAACAGACTGGGTCAACATTTGGAGGTGGTCAACATAAGGAACTAGGCCTACTGTACTGTTACATACATGTGGTACATGTCCAATCTATGAAAATTAGGTAAATTACAGTAGGGAGTTCTACTGTAAAAGGCAAAAGTCTTAGTGGATGTGAAGAGAAACCAAAGTATTGGCAGTGCTACTGTTATTTGAGAAGGATTGGTTAGTCCTCTAAAAATTTGGTAGAGTTCAACACTGCAGCTATCTGGTGTTCATCCTTATTTTATAGAAGAGGAAGCCGAGGTAAAGAGTAGAAAATAACTTGCCCAAGATTGATGCAGGGAAGTTTTATCCCAGTGTTTTTGAGCATAGAGGGTAAAAAATGTCTAATGAGTTTAATGACTGTAATATAGAATAAAGGTAAAGAATCAAGGGTAAAACAGAAGCAGATGAGATCTCCCCTTTTCATGGAGAATTATCAGCTGTTTGCCATAGATATTGTCATTTCCCTGAAATTTATTAGCTATATACATTTTCAAAACAATGACCTTTAAAAAAATGGTTTAAAGAGAATTACACATGTACTAACTTTACCAACATCACTAAATGTTAACTTCTAAAGTGTTGGATGCCTTTTTCTTATTAATCCTACGTTGATTTTCTGTTTTCTCATTTTTCTAAAGAGAGTCAGTACGTCATAACTTGTTTTTTGCACCTCTTTGATTTTTTGTTAAAAATGTCAAGTCTTGGTGGTGTCTGTGGCTCAAGGAGTAGGTGCCAGCCCCATATACCAGAGGTGGTGGGTTCAAACCCAGCCCCAGCCAAAAACTGCAAAAAAGGTCAAGTCTTGTACATAGCTAGATAATATGACTTCACAAAAAAGTTCACGTCTGCCTCATTCTCTTCTCAGATGAACATTATATTTGCTGTTTCGTTTTTCTTTCCATTAGCTACCTTCCGGGGTAAGAGAAAGTTGTGTCACCATTTCAACATGAATTTCTAAAAGTTGAGATTTCTTCCTTGGTAGTAAGACAGATATGGAAAGTTTTAGTCGTGTGGGTACTTTTCTGGCTATAGTATGCCTTATTTTAAAAAGAAAGGAATAATAGTCTACTCTTCCTTTAAAAATGTCTGCCTTCTCTGCATAAAAGGTATTATACTTCCTATTTGATTTCTTAAAAATTTTAATTTGGTTTACCTGTAGGAACCTGAGCACTTTAAAAGCTATTCTCTAATAACAATTATTTTCTACAAGCATATCTTGAACAACTTTAAATCAAATCTATTTTTCAAAATAGATTTAAAATGGCTATTTTATGAGATGGGATTTTTCTTTCTCTGGGAGGAAAAAATAATTTAGTTCAAACTTTGAAATATTATACTCAGAAATTGTTCAGCATCTTAATGTTTTCACTCTGCCTTTTCTTTGAAGGCCTAAAATTACTGTGCTCCCAATTTACCACCATATTAACAGTTCCAGTCAGTTCCAAGTTGCTTCAAGAATCATCATGCTCCTAAGGGGAAATTGAACTAATGCCCTCAAATAGTGCAGTGTTTATTAAGTAACCGTTATAAATGAGAATGGAATCAGGCAAACAATCTATTGCAACAGCATTTGGTGCTCATCTGATAAAGACTCTGGCATAATTACTCACATAAAGATAGGCCAATCATTTTTGTATGGTGTAGACCTAAGAATGATGATATTTCAGTAAGAAATAACACCAAAATTTTATGCTGTTGTAATTTTTTTCTTACTTTCATAAATAATAGATATAAAAACATCAACATCTGGGATAAGACTTGATGTACTGACTATTTCAGGTTCCTCTTAATAAAAGCAGGGTGAATTTTATATTCATACTCCATGTGATTTGATGTCCTAGTAGTAATTAAAAATACTCTAATATGTTTAGGGTTCCTTAAAATATACACTATATATATATTTTTTACCCTGAATTGGGTAATATTTGTTTCTTACTCAGCATTGGGTAATATTTTTGTATCTGAAGTTGAATTAGGCAAGGCTTAACTCCATTTGACAAGACACTCAGCCCCAAAGAGTTTAACTGCCCCATCCTATTAGGAGTTAGGTAAGTACAGAACCCCAAACTGCCCTTGGCAACATAACAGGCTTATCAAGATCAAGGGATGGGAGTTATGGAGGGAGAAAACAGAAAAGAAGCACATCTCTTTTGAAATAAACATAAATTATAAAAGTTTGGCTCCTGTTACAGCTATTTGTAGGTACTTCAAATATTGGTAAAATGTGTAACCGCCACCTAGCTCACCATTACTGTGGGCTTCTGGGATCCTCCTACAACCACGTGTTGACGTGTGCTGATGTCTGCGTTTGTTCCCTGGCCTGCTAAAGTCTACGAAGTAACTTTTTTCTTACCTCTGTTTTAGTTTGTGCCCTTCAGGGATTATATTGACAGAAGCGGAAACCACATACTGAGCATGGCTCGATTGGCTAAAGACGTCCTGGCCGAAATCCCCGAGCAGTTCCTCTCCTATATGAGGGCCCGAGGAATCAAGCCATCGCCGGCACCTCCCCCGTACACCCCACCCACCCATGTGTTACAGACTCAGATATGACCATGCTCCCCAAGGCCACCGTTAACTCCACGCCAGTGAGAACTGCTGAGTCATGCTTTGTGCCTGGTGCTCTGTAATGAACCAGGGAATTAAGATCCTTTTCTCAGTTCGGTTTCAGCAGTCCTGGTTAATGTGCTTTCTTGGATCCAAAATTAATTCTCTTCCTAAAACCAAAACTGTAAATATGGTTGTTGCATGAGCAACAGAAAAAAAAATTGTTTAAATGCTTGAAGAAAAGTATGGATGTCTTCTCTGAACCTTTACATTTTTCTTTCGACAGAAACAGCTAATTTCCAATGTATTGGGAAAAAGCACAAACCATGTTTTTAACTCAAATATCGTCTTCGACTGCTCTCTGTCCGGGAAAGCAGTCTCTCTGTATCAATGTTTACATGTTACTACTTTTTAAATTTCAATACTTTTATAACTGTTCTTAAGAATAAGAGTTTTGAATATTGAATCCTTTGTCTTCTAAATTGCAATAGCTATAATCACAAGAGCAATATCTCTTTGAATGGCTGTCTGGACAAATACAATTGCAAATAACGGAAGGGGAAAATGCTTTCCTATTTTCTCGGTAACTGGATTGTCGCAAGAAGCCACATCTGCTTAGCCTCGGTTTCTCCGCCATGGTTGCCGAGTCTGGGAGTTTAAGCTCAGCAGATGTGTATCCTGTACGAACATGCATTTTTCATGGAGTTTGGGTTCTAAATTTAGACGGCAGTCAGTTTGCGTTTTGTAGAGCTAAGTAGAAATTATAAAAAGTCAAACATCGTGAACTCTAAATGCACAGAAAATACTTTGTGTACAAAGTAGCATCCTTATATTATAATGTTATTTAGAAAGACTGAAACCAAGAATATTTAACTGTGAACCATGTAGCAGACGTTTTCCACTTTTTATTCCATTATACCTTGTCTAGATATTTTAATTCAAAGGGATACTGGCTCTCTTGATTGGGATTCCTGTTATCACTGTTCCGTGTTGCCACGCAGGGTGCACAGGCTGGAAGTCTTTTGTGAAATTCCCGGTTAAATATATACAATCATGTGACTTAGTGCACAACACATTTGTGAAATAAACTATTCCTATCTACTGACCTGCCTGTTCACAATTAACTGTAAAGAGTTTTGCATGTACAGTTTTTACAAGAATTACAGTTTTGTGAAGTTGTGTCAAAATTGAAGCATTTCTTTAGAACAAATGGCCTTAAATTCTCACAGAATTCCTGGAAATGATTGTGAATTGCCTTCAAATAATAGAGAAGTGTATTTATTTTTGTGTGTGTATGTCAGCAACGTGACTGCTTTATAATATTTTTTCCTTACCGATACCCTATTTACTACTTGGTTCATTTCTACTCTATGTTGTTTGTTGTTCTCTTTGTTCCAAGTTAACCTAGGGTGACTTTTATAAGCATGAAACTATTTTACTAAAAAGGAAAATATATACATTCACATATCTACCAGTATCAGCATTCCATAACTCTGTAATACTAAATGGTCCATTTTTAAGTATGTATTAAAATCTTTAAAAAGACAACACTCTCCTTGGTATATTTCATGTATGAATGACATGGAGGCTGATGATTTTCTATCCTGAACTGAAAATATTTATGTCAGTATAATTTATTAACCTACAGATTTTTTCATTTACCTTTATTCATCGATTCCCCCAAACAGAAGACCAATGTTCTCTCCTTCTTGTCAGACATCAGTTATTTTTCTTGGAACTGACCAGAGAAAGTGAAAGATCTAGAACTTCTTTTGTAAAGAATCGTGTTCCCAGACCTAGTGGGAATAGATGACTAGGGATGAAACAATCTCTGTCACGAGTGTCTACGTGGATGAGAATAATAATCAGAAACTTATGTGATGTTAATTTTCTATGCAAGTTTAGAAAACATTTAGTTTCTATATTTATGCCATGAAGAGCTAAGACTAAGATTGAAGGGATTAAGTGATTTACCCAAGACACTGTAACTAGAGAAGAACTCATTACTGTCATGAAAATATTTGTTATAATCACTTAAATTTTATGAGTTGCTGTTAGGTATTGTGCAATGAAAAAAAAAAATCTCAGAGGCATCCTCCATAAATTCAAATACCTGTCAGTCGCTGCATAAACAAACTAAGCATCAGGGACATCCAGGCTTTAGGATATGAGCAAGAAGAAAGATATTTATGGAGAAAGAATGATAGGCCCAATTTGTTAAGTTTATTGCAGACTTCTAATGAGTTGAAAGCAGATTTCTAATGAGCGCTCTCAAGAATCCTGAAGACTTGGGTTACTGGCCTTTCTAATCCTATCCCGTTCTCTATGATGAAAGCCTTTAACACTTACCATTTAACTTCAGGATGAACTCCCAGCCTTCTATTCAAGGATCTGGTCTTGCCCAGTTAATGACATCCATTCCCACTGCTTTTCAAATGAATATCTGAATTATGCAGGCCTGCCTCATCCCTGTTCCCCCACCACGTGAAGTTCATGTGCATGCTGGCCCTGCGGTGTTCACACTCACACCTCTCATGTGGCCCCTCCTCTGGTCTCCACCTGAGGATAGCCCTCACATGTTCCCCACAAGCCCCAACTCCTCTTAACCATTTTCATTCAAATCTTCAGCTAACAATAATCAGTACCTTTGATGAGCTAGTCTTTGCATTGCATTTTAGCATATCCGTTACCTCATATTATTTATAAACTATTTTACGTCATCTGGGGCAGCTTGTCTCCCCATCCTTAGAGAATAGGATTTAATGGCACCCGGATAGGGGCAAATTTTAAAAGCTCCAGTTGCTGCAATTAAAGACTATCAGATGACTCAATTGCTACGTTTAAAATTCTCTCCCGTAACATGCAATACCAGGAGTTCAGAGGAGATGGCTGTGACTCTGAGTGGTGGTGGCATCTGGGGGAGGAGAGGGCAATCGGAATTAGAGTTGGGGCATAGTCCATTTCATTCTTCAGATTTAGTAAAGATAAGCATGAAACTATTTTACTAAAAATACTCACACACTTTCTTATTATTTTGATGTACCCTTGTCTTAGTACATAAAGAGGTATCTCTCCTAAAGACAAGGTTGATGTGACTATTTTTTTTAGAGGACCTGTAGCTGCCAAAGATTTTACCGAAGAGCGTGCATTTTCCTTTTGGCTTGTGTGAATTTTAATCATATTTGCAATTGACACAGAATGGCAAGATACTTAATAACTCACTTATAGCAAAGAATAATTTTTGTCATTAGCATAAATTAGACATATTTCCTGATAAAACAGAGATGAGCTGAGGATCAAAAAGGTTTCCTTTGAGTCCAGATGATATTACCCAATGAGGAGAGAAAGTATGGAAACCTACTTGTAAGAAGTCACGCTTGTACAGAGCTTTCCCATCAATGCGTTACAGATAATTTACAAATGCACGACTTGTAGACAGGCTATAGGTATACACCTTGGGATGGTGCATAGTGCCTGAAGTAATTGACCTCCCAGCCTGCAGCATCTTCATTGGCTAACTTCAGGATATCTTTCAAATACTCCCATTTTTAAAATGTATTTCTTCACTAAGAAATACAGGGAAGCCTGGCATTACATATAGAGATCATTTAATAAATCCTCTCTGCTTACAATAGGTTCCACCTTCAATTTTTTTCTTCTTTTATTTCCTCATATATTAATACTCAAATTGAAAGGATTTCCACATACAGTGGCAAATACATTACAGAAAGTAGGGTCCAGAAGAATAAGGCATGAGTGTCAGGAGAATTTTGCTTACATTCATTGTGTATATCTTTTTACATTACAGTGTAGACATTTTGAGAAATTTCTTTTGGCCTTTCCTTCTACATAAACATCCTGCCACCCAAAGAAATCTATGTATCACTGGATGACCCAGAAAGCATCAATGTACAGAATTGAAGGGATTCAAAAATGTGGGGTTTGTTCTTGAAATAAACACGATTCTAGAAGACTTCCCCTTCTCCTCGACATGGCTGTGTCCCTCACCCCACTCTTTTTTTGGAGACAGAGTCTCACTTTGTCGTGTTCAATAGAGTGCCGTGGCATCATAACTCACAGCAACTGTTAGACATAAGTGATCCTCTTGCTTCAGCTTCCCAAGTAGCTAGGACCACAGGCACCCACCGCAACACCTG
>CAUYQV010126449.1:0-16396 GCA_963574575.1 Galagoides demidoff | reverse complement strand
GGGTAGAGTGCCATGGCATCACAGCTCATAGCAACCTCCAACTCCTGGGCTCAAGCGAGTCTCCTGCCTCCGCCTCCCAAGTAGCTGGGACCATAGGCGCCCACCACAACGCCCAGCCATTTTTTGGTTGCAGCCATCATTTTTGTTTGGCAGGCCCAGGCTGGGGATTTGAACCCACCACCTTAGGGGTACGTGGCTGGCGCCTTAGCCAATTGAGCCACAGGCGCTGAGCCTTTATCAACATAATTTAAGTGTGCCTCGGGAGTTTATAGGTTCAAGTGTGCCATAAAGATGGAAAAACACACTTTTCTGCTATAGGCCTTGGTGGTTGCTGTCGAAATGGGCAAATTCATGAAACCTGGGAAAGTGGTGCTGGTCCTGGCCGGACGCTACTGCAGACGCAAAGCTGTCATCATGAAGAACATAAATGATGGCACCTCAGACTGCCCCTACAGCCGTGCTCTGGTGGCTGGAATTGACCGCTATCCCCGCAAAGTGACAGCTGCCATGGGCAAGAAGAAGATTGCCAAGCGATCAAACATCAAGTCTTTTGTAAAAGTTTATAACTACAGTCACCTCTTGCCCACAAGGTACTCTGTGGATATTCCCTTGGACAAAACTGTCGTCAACAAGGGTGCCTTCAGAGACCCTGCTCTTAAACGCAAGGTCCAACGGGAGGCCAAGGTCAAGTTTGAAGAGAGGTACAAGACCGGCAAGAATAAGTTGCACTTCCAGAAACTGCGGTTTTAGGTGTTTTTGGTTCAGTCATTCAACATATTTTAAAAATTAAAAAAAAAAAAGAAAGATGGAAAAACACTGATCTATTATGTCTGTAATCCTAGCACTCTGGGAGCCCGAGGCAGGTGGATTGCTTAAGCTCATGAGTTCAAGACCAGCCTGAGCAAGAGTGAGACCCTATCTTTACTAAAAGTAGAAAAACTGAAACAGGAGGATCACTTGAGTCCAAGGATTGGAGATTACTGTGAGCTATGATGACACCCTGGCACTCTGCCGAAGGCAACAGCTTGAGACTCCGTCTAAAAAAAAAAAAAAAAAGGAAAACCACTGATCTAGATGGTATTTCTTTAGCTACTTTGCCAGTTGCTCTCCAAATCTCATTCACCTGCTCTTCCTCTAGCAAGGACACTGGCCTAGATTTAGTTGACGTCATTTTGCTAGGAGAGTGAGTGGCTGATACCCTCCTTCTCTGCCTGCGGTCTCTGAGGACACTCTGGCTGTCCAGATCGAGGAATAGGCAGTGAGTATCCCTGGGACACATCTGCAGACTTGGAGAGAGCATTCTGAAGTTCTGACCGGTTGTTCTGACCTATGTGTTGAGAAAGTCACCGGTTTCTCCTGTTTCCCAGGAATCCTGCAGGGCAGGGTATCTCTGGCTGTTTGAACAGTCCTGCTTTTACCCAGAGTTACTTGAGGAAAGGTGGAAGCTCCTCAGGTGGGAAAAGTCACCTTCAGTGTACACCTGCAAGACCAGCACACAGTGCAGTGCCCAGGAAGGGGAACCCTGTTGGGCCAGCAGGTCGGAAGCTGCACAGGCTGCCATGGAAACTGCATAGTTTCTCCACTCCCCGCTGGGTTGCTGGGAAGAATGCTTTGAGAATCCCAGTGTCTTTCCGTGTCACTGTTAAGGATACTACTATTTGTCAGACCTCTCCCCACCCTGCAAGCCCTTACTGCTGTCCCTCCCCAACCCACTCTGCTTATCTGGCGCTGATCCCTGTCCTGTGATGAGCAAGTTCCTGGGCAGACCATGGAGTCTGCAGTTGAGTGCAGAAAAGGGAGCAGTCAGAAGTTTCACAGTATGACCAAGACAGAGGTGTAGTCATTGGAGAAGTGGGGCGTTTGAGAGGGCAGTGAATTGAAGAGGAAAGAAAAACTGGTCTGTCTCAAGTTGAGGATTTCTAGCAGGTGGCAGGAGGACTGGGAGACGGAGACAGACCCCTGAACCCTGTAGCTCTGCAGAGAGTAAATAGATGTGGGAATCTTAAGTAATTTAACTAAGGAATGGCAAGGTTTGAAGGCGGGGGGGTGGTTTAAGGCAGTGTCTCACTATGTCACTCTCGGTGACAGTGCCTCAGTAAAGTGCCATGGCGTCACAGCTCACAGCAACCTCAAACTCTTAGGCTTAACCGATTCTCTTGCCTCAGCCTCCCAAGTAGCTGGGAATACAGGTGCCCATCACAATGCCCAGCTATTTTTTTGTTGCAGTTGTAGCTGGCCCGAGGCCAAGTTCAAACCTGTCACCCTCAGTGTATGTGGCTGGTGCTGTAACCACTGTGCTATGGGCGCCAAGTCATGGCAAGTTTTAAAATCCAAAATACTCTTCTACTTTTCCCTTCTAAGAGGATGTTACCATCTAGAAAGAGGGTAATCCAGAATCACAGTCGCAGAACTCAGGAATTTAGTTAGCACTTTGAAGAGTCTCACGTCTTTACTAGAAATATTTGAAGGCTGCCCATTGATCTAAGAGTACAGTTTCCTCGCTTTTTTTCCCTGTTAGAGATATGAACCTGACCTTTCTTGATCAGCCAAAAGACTGGCCCACTTTAGACCTTTTAGCTTCATGGTATTTATGGTGTGTATTATTTTAAACACGAAAAAGCTATTTCTTAAAATCCTTAATATGTTCCCATCTGTATTTGCTGTTTGAGATTATACATCTGTATAAAGTTGTTTTGTTAGGATTCAAGTTGCTCGTTAATGGTTAGTCCAAGAAAAGAAAGACAGGTGCTACCCGTGACCTATGAGCGTTTGTCCGTTGTGGGTTCTTGTGACTGTGTTAATGTGTCTCTCTCCTGACAGGTTAACCTGCCCTCTTAACTCAGCAGTGGTTCTGGCATCCTATGCAGTACAATGTAAGTCATGAAGGGGGAGTTTCGCGGGCGGACGGATTGTTCTGACCTATGTGTTGAGAAAGTCACTGGTTTCTCCTGTTTGACGAAATCCTTCTTTCCCAGGAATCCTGCAGGGCAGGGGTGTCTCCGGCTGTTTGGACAGTCCTGCTTTTACCCAGATTATGCTGTCCTCCAGCACGGGGATGGTAGATTAGAGAAGGTGGTTCCGGGGAAGGGAGTGGATGAGCTGTGGTGGGGTTTGCTCCCAAGGGAGCCTATCAGACATTAGGCAGCTACCCCAGGTTGCATTTTCCAGACCCTTTGCTCAGGTATTCGGATTTGACCTCCATACAGACCCCAGTGGGGCAAATGTTTGTACCAGACACCTCTTACAAAAATGAAAACTGAGACCCAGCTAGGTCAAGAAATTCGCTGGAAGTCACTCCTGCTGCTTGCTTAGTGCCATTCTGAGACACTGCCAGGACCTTAGGAATTTAGAGCTTTAGTATAACTAATGGAATATAATGTATTGGTCTCTAACAGTGCTGTCCCATAGAAATATAATGTGAGCCACATTTGTAATTCTAGGTTTTCTAATACCCACATGAAAAAGAAGTAAAACGAATCATGGCATTAATTTTTAATGTTTTATTTAACCCCAATATATCCAAAATATTATCATTTCAATATAATGCAAAAAAATTACTAACAAGATATTTTGTATATTTTTACATATTAAGTCTTTGAAAACGAAAACCGTCTGGATTCTACACTTTTTTTTTTTTTGGAGACAGAGCCTCAAGCTGTCCCCCTGAGTAAAGTGCCATGGCATCACAGCTCATAGCAACCTCCAACTCCTGGGCTCCTGCCTCTGCCTCCCAAGTAGCTGGGACCACAGGCGCCCTCCACAACGCCCGGCCATTTTTTGGTTGCAGCCATCATTGTTGTTTGGCAGGCCCAGGCTGGGGATTCGAACCCGCCACCTTAGGTGTATGTGGCTGGCGCCTTAGCCGCTTGAGCCACAGGCACCGAGCCTGGATTTTACACTTATAGCACATCATAATTTGGACTACCCACACGTGGCTAGTGGCTACCATGTTGGATAGGAAGTCCAAATGGGAATTTTTTCATCAGGGCTAAGCTGGAGTACAAATCTACTCATTCAGTTAGTGAAACTTTACTGAGCATATATTCCCTGTCAGGTCCTGTGGTCGATGGTAGGTATGCACCATGAAAAGAAAGGGTCCACAGCCAGATGGAAGGTGACAAGTCACTTCATAGCTGATTTGCTGTGTGGTGCTGTTATAGAACGCTGGCTTGAGACTCTCTAACCAGAAAGCCTCTCTACCCTTCCGTTAAGCCCAAAGCCATGTTGGCCTGTTACCCTCTTGTCTGACTGCACGGTATATAGATAAGGGCATGAGATAGTCAGGTCTCAGAGCAAACGTCACTGAACTGCTCACCCTCAGGAGACGTCTCCCCCAGGAGAAGGCTGGCAGGGACTGCTGACATGACCCTGAGCCTGCCTAATTGCCTACCAGCAAAAAACAAATCAGAGAGGTGGAGAGCAAGGTGGCTGGGCCTGCAGCTTACCTGTCCACCTGCATAGAGGACAGAGGTTATCAAAGATGACTGCCTGATTTGATCGTCAGGGAGCCTCTTCATGAATAGGACCAGATTCAGTGTTACTCTCTCCACTGAACCTGCTCCTCCTCCCTGAGGGGAAACTCAAAGAGGTTGCACAGCGATGGGCCCAGGTGGATCTGAAGTTCCCTTCCTCCCTACAGTACCTCTGGAGCAGACCCAGCCACGCGTCACCAGTCAGCTCGTGTTCTTGTTGATGTGTAGACGTGGTGGCCTCCGTCTCAGCCAGGCCAGTCAGCTGAGGTGACTGAGCTCTTCCTATCTCAGAGCCAGTTTGGTGTTCACCACTAGGGTTTCCAGTTTGAGAGGCAGGAATGCTAACTAGAATGGATGCAGGCACATCTGATTTAAATCCTGGCATCTCCATTTGCCACTTACATGCAGAGAATCTCAGTTTTCTCGACTGTAAAATAGAAGCGACAGTAAAGATTGTGACAGCTCTCAGTATGGCAGCTTGGTTCAAATGAAGCAATACATGCGAAGGTGATCTGTAATGAAAGATGCTTTGTTGTTGGGCCAGCACTGAGTCAGAGGACCAGACCGCAGCCATGTTAGTGGGTCTTGCCTCTTCCAGTCACACCTGTGTGACCTTGAGCCTGTCTAAGCCTCAACTTCCTTAACTGTCAAGTGTAAAAAGTAGTAACAGCATCCACTCGAGGGTTGTAGTGAAAGGAAGTGAGTTAGTTACTACATGTGCAGCCCTTAGAAATGTACGTGACTCATGGCAAGGTTGTATTTTATTATTTATATAAATCTGTGGTACAAGTGTGATTTTGTTGCGTGCACACATCGCATAGTGACTAAGTCATGACTTCAGGATATCCATCACCCAAATAATGTACACACAAAATAATTTCTTATCATGCACCCCCCAACCTGCAGGTGTGGACTCTTACTGTATTTTCATGCCGGATCATAAGACGGCTGCCTAAATAATTGCCTATTGTAAGCAATAAGTTTCACTTAGAATAAAATTTAAGAACCAGGTAAAAATCCGATTCCAAGTTTTAGTAGGTTCTCCTCTACAAAGGACTAATAAAATAGAGGCTAAAGAAGTTATGAGCACCTAAAAAGTACAAAATGTCTTCAGTAGAAATAAGAGAAGTTTTTTGAAATACATTTTCATTCCATAATAATCTCCAGGCCTGTGCCACATGCAAGTTCTGCACGAACCTCAGCGCACACAGGCAGATGAGACTCACTGCTCTCCCTGAGGAGTCTGCAGCTGGGCGGGGAGGCAGATGTGGGTGATGCTAGCACTGAGGATGACTACTAAGAGGACACCCTCTGTCCTGCTTGGGGGAGGGGAGGGAGGCTGGACAGACAGGTCATGTTGAAGTTGGATAAACAGCAGGTGAAGGACTTTCTCAGTAGAACAACCTGACAGCTTGAAACGCCACAGGTCGGGAACCTGGGGAATACTGTCTTCGCAAACCATAAAATATTAGCAGCCAGAACGAAGCATGGGACTTAAAAGATAAGATATTTCCCATAGAAGCACTCACTTCTCTCTCTACTGTAATTAATTAGTTTTTCCATGTGTTGCTTCCCCACAAGTAAGAAAATGTTACTCAGTAGTAGATACGTGTAGGGACTGTGGTCAGAGTGTAGTGCTCCAGATTAGCTGCTGAGCAACAGTGGCAGGGCCCCTTGTTTGACTCTCAGCTTCCTTGTCTGTTTAATGGGGATAAAAAGCATTGTCTGCCACTGGGTTACCATGAGCATCGGGTGGGGTGATGCCATTGAAATCATCCCGCAAACCGCCCAGCGTTTTGCGTATGTTGTGTATGACTGTTTAGCTTTGTTTCCCCCTGGTGGTCAGCACAAGCTTTGCACAGAATCGCTGCCTAAGGTTTCAGGGGATAATCACCTGACAAGGGAGGTCCATTGCTCGGTGTTTTAAAGTCCACAGTGACTTGACTGAAGGAAGACCCTTGCTGTGCATGTGTGCAGAATGGCACCAGGGTTGGGGCTGTTGGCTAACATGATGAATACCCACATCAGGATCCAGGAGTCTCTCCATGAACTGATAAAACGAACAGAGTAAAATTTTAGGGGATTTTGCTTTGGGACCCAGGAATGTCATTTATGGCATTTAGTTGACCTTTGAGGACATGACCATATCATCAGCAGATGGCCAGCAGCAGCTTACAGGCCTGATAGGAGCTCTAACTGGGGCTCAGATCACCTGGGTCCTGGTCTTGACCCTGTTGTAGGGTGAGTCCTTTCTCTGGACCTAGTTTCTTCCCTTCCCCTTTAACATGAGGAGTTTGAACAAGGTGATTCTAACACTTCTTATGCTTTCCTCATTGGGTACCTGTGCCATGGCATCTAAAGACATCTGTAACTGTGCCCTTACCCTGTACAAACTCACCTGCCACGTCCATGCTTGACATCATACATCCTTGACATTTCCATCTACAACTTGGTCATGTTTGGCTGGCCTTACTAGCCTGTGGTCTAACCTTGGTCAACCTGTGTGCCTGCATCACTTGGCTTTCTGCCCCTTTTCTCCTTCCAGCCTCTATACAGATCAGAGCAGCCAAGTCCCAAGCACCTACTGTGTGCCAGGCCTGATGCAGGGCCCACATAGTGAGTCTCCCCCAACTTGCAGCCCTCAAAGCACAGTGTACAGAGAAAATGGATCCCTTCATCATCATGCAGATCTCAAAGAACAGCCTGTGAGGTGTGCAGGCCACCGAGGGTGAGCTAGGGGAGGCGAGGCTGTGCAAAGATAAAGAAAGTGATGACCTAGCATCTGTCCTCTTGACTTTGTGCTGAAGTTCACTCAAGCGGCCTCTGGCTCACCCCATTTTCTTCTTGGTTTGGCTACAAAGTATCACCACAGCTTTCCCCAAACTCTGTCCTGCTAATATAAAAGGAGTTGTTTGATTTAGAAATCTTCCATGTTCAGTTGGTACTCTGAAACAATCCTGCAAGTCCTGGGAAGCCTCCTGGTTTGCAGCCAGCTGCCGGAAGAAATTCGTTAAAACATTTGGAAAGATCAGGGCTAATCATTTTAAGAAAAAGGTGAAATAGAAGCTTGTTTTGTTCGTCAAGAAAATAGAATACGAGATGAGTTGCCCATCAGAGGTAGAAATTATCTTCTGGTTTGAAGGGATGTGGATGTCCTCAGTTCCCACATGCCTGACTCTTGGGTTTTCACCCAGGGTCCTTTTACCCAGTTTCCTCAACACACCAGAGGCATCAGTGTTTCACATTGGCAGACAGCAGTCAAGGATCTCAAGGGAGAGGGACCATTTGGGCAGGGGCCAGACTGAAAGTCCCTCTATAATCCCCCCTTCCTCCTCCTGCTGCGGCTGCAGGTCCCTTCACAGGCTCAGCATCTGTCTTCCTGTGTGTGGCTCGCCTTAGAATGCATATTCCTCCTAAGAATTTTGCCACTGGCCTCGCCAGTGTCCTTTCAGCCCTACCCCAATTCACCCCAGTCCACACCTCCCCAAATCTCAGGGGGTGGGTTGTGATGACCTCCCTTCTGCCTATGCCCAGTTCTGGGGGCAGATTGGTCCAGTGGCTTAGTCACCTTGGGGTATGACGCAGGAAGCCAGCACAGAGCCTGATGTAATACAGAGTGGCTTTCCCCCCCATGGGTTTTCTCTGTCCAGAGGCCTGAGCACACACTGCTGTGCTGACCACAGGGTGTGGAAGAGACAGGGGATTAGAACAGGACCTAGGTTCAAACACCTAGTTTCCTCCTTGTGTGTCCTCGGGGAAAGGGGGATTTAATTGGGCCCTGTATGGCAGTATGGAGCCCACAGCGAGGGTTCAGATCAGTGTGGCATCTGGAGCTCCCAAGCTTCCATTCCTATGGTGAAGGGCTTTCCGGAAGAGTATTCCCAATTAATGTTTTTCTTGTGATACTGTAGGTGTTTGTAAATACAGACCATATGGAAAAGGCAAAACTAATTACAATTTTCCCCTCATTCTGTCTTGATAGCTCATTTTGGAGACTGCGACCCTTCCATACATCATCCAGGCTATCTTTCTGAAAGTCAGTTTATACCAGATCAGAGCGATGACTTTTTAACAAAGGTGGAATCTCTGCATGAGCAGCACAGGTGAGGGGTGTGGGTGACCTACTTTGGGAGCGCAGGTCAGGTATTTGCAGACATCGTGTCCCCTGGTATTTGATGCAGCCTCTTCTTTTGTTCATGAATCCTCTTTCAAGCTGTCAGGGGTTTTTGAACCTTTGAGCAGTATGGTAGCAGATATATTTGGCATAAGTAGCGTCTCTGTAAAGTGCAAAATCCAGTCAGAGTTTCGGGTGATGGCTGCTTCATTCCTTTTGGGGATGTCATTGAAATCAGTTAATTCCTGAAGGAAATGCCCATTTTGAAATCTAATTGACCCATCCAGGTAAACCTGTTAGCAGCTTATTGCATTTAATAAAACAGGCTGTTCCTTCGGGTCTTGTTAGACCAGACAGACAGATGGACATAAAATGCTGACCAGCAGGCTGAATCCCAGGGCCTCCCTGGGTTAGGTCATGAAAAATGTCTTCCTTCAGAGTGGGGGGTACCAGTCTTCCTCAGCTGCCTCTGGGCGAGCCTCAGCTCCAGCAAATATGCCCAGTCCTGACCTCCTTCTCCCTTTCCTCGTTTACTCAACACTACGGCAGCAGCTGTTCAGTTCAGGTCAAATAAAGGCCATCCCGACTGAGAAGGCCAGCTCCCGAGGGACCGCTGCTTCTTGGGAAGACCATAAAACAAAGGCCACGCAACCGGAGTACCTCCTAAGAAGGCTCTGCCAAGCCTCTCCCAGAATTACTCCACGGGCAGAAGTCAAGATCCGAAAATAGTACAGGGCCAGGGATGGTTGGGGTTTGAGGCCACTGCCAAAGAAGTAAAGGCAGAAAGGCCTAAGATTACCTGTTAATTAAGCAACCTGGACTAATGAGGGCAGGGATTCTGAAAGGTAACAGTCTTCTCCCTGTGACTATTGAGAGCTCCCTAAGGGGAAGTGTTATTTGATTGATAAGGGAGAGGGTTAGATGGAGCCAAATTCAGCAGAAAAAGCAAAACCTGGTGCAGTAGGATTCAGGGTCAGTCTGAGATCGATAATGTAAGGCACTTCCTCACCTGATAGAAATGGTATCAAACTTCCTAGATTTTTTTACTTTTAAAAATTGAAGTTAATATCCTCTATTTATTGGGCGAACTCTACTTTTTCTCTTCTCTTCTGCAGTGGGCTGAAGCAGTCAGAAGCTGAGTCCTGCTATATCAACATCGCTCGGACCCTTGACTTCTACGGAGTGGAACTCCACAGTGGTAGGGTGTGTGTCCTTCCCATGTTTTGGCTTAAAAATTATTTATTTATATTTTACTCTCTGATTCAAAAAACTTTTGTTGAAACTGTTTCTTTTTCATTATAAAAAGACCTTTTTGAAGGTATTTGGAAGGTGTCCTGAGTAATACTGAATTTTGTTGGCCATTTTATCCGATGGCTTTTTCATGGTTGCCTCTGTACTTGAAGACTTTTAAGGAGTCAATGAACTAGAAACTTCAAATTTTTGTAAGGCCATTTTACATTATGGTTAAAGAGGCCAAAAAAAAATCTATAAATCCATTTTTCAAGGGACAGTTTAATGATCCTGCATTTCTACTACTATTCCTCAAGTGCTGCTCAAATTAGAGCTATTAACTCAAATATGATAGTTTTTAAAATATATATATAGTGGTATGATTGAAAATCAATAAATATTTTTACTTAGTTGTGCCTGTTTCATTGGAATTGACTAATATCTGTCATCTGCTGAGCGATTTCTATGTACCAGTGGATTATTTATTTCCCTAAGTAATGTGCCACAAGGCAAGTATGTTATTATCATCCCCATTTTAGAGATGGAGAAACTGATGCTCAGGGAGTTAACAAAGGCCATATAGCACACAAGTTGTAGCTACAGCACGTGACCCCAGCACTGCCTAATTGGCATCTGACCTTTCAGTGGTGACATATGAACGAACGTTTTCTACTTGTGATTGGCTCATGGCATAGCCCAAAGGAAGCAAGTATTAAATGAACAGCCACTATATACTGACCTTTATTCAGATGCCTTCATATTAGACCATGAGGTCTTGGTTTAGGATTATGGAAACACTGTGAAATAAATCAGTATTCTAGTGGGGATGCCCATTTTATGGATGAGAAAACAAAGGCTCATGGAGGCTGAATAAGTGACCAAACTCTAAATCTATACAATCTCATAGATAACAGAAACATTTTATTTTTGTTTTCCTCAGTCCCTTATCAATCCTGTGAGGTAGGCAACAGCTAATACAGTGATAAAGCAGACCAAAGATATTGGATCTTAAAAAATAACAACCTTGGAACTGCCCATTCCTTTCATTCCATTTGCAAATAATATTTTATCTCCAATAGAATGTTTCAGAGAACTTTATTCAGTGGTCAAGCAGGACGTTTTATCTGCCTGAGTTGATCTGCGATCTCCCACTCCTAGCACTGCGGGTGAAATGACCCTTGAGTGTTTCGAGTCTGGATGGTAGCTGCCTGGCCAAGACACTCAAGGTGTGTCAGAGAGGGTTGATTTACACAAGGCAGGCTGTCTACATGAACTAGAACCCCCTAAGTCAACATAGCTCCATACCACAAAGTTTACCTTTCAGTAGTTCAGAGTCTGCCTTGAGTCCGGGCATCTCTCCAGGGCAGTCCTCCTCCATGCAATGAGTTGGCAGTGGAGGCTGCCTCCCTGTGGTGACTTCATCATCTTCCCATGTGGCCTCTAAGCTAGGCACAGGGAAAGAGGAAGGCAGAGGTTTGCTCACAGCTTCCAGCGAGACACACCCCTTCTGCTTGGGGCACGTGGGCCCTGTCTCTTCTCCAAAGGGAGCTGGGAAATATTGGCTTGGGCATGGGAATTAGAGAACTATAATTATGCTACAGGGGTTGAGGTGTGGCCTGCGAGACCACAAAATCAATAGGGGGACTCAGTCTTGGGCCAACACACACCATTCATTTATTTCCTTGTTTACGTGATTTTTCTTTCATTTACTAATTTGTTCTTCTGACACACCTGCTTGGTAATTCCTATGTTAACCTCTCAAGTATCATGTTTAAATGCGACCTTATTCTCCATCAAGCAAACTCAGTTGTACCTTAAGCATATGATTTCAGTTGGGTACCTATAGTGAATCCTCTCTAGACTTGCTGCCAGATCAGCACCGTTTTCCTGGGCCACTTTTTCCAAGTCTCCGTCTTGATACTCCTCTTCATAAATGATTTGTCCCACGGCGAAAGAAAATGTTTGTTACACCTACTGCATGCCAAGCCCTGTTCTTGAAGCTCCATATGCCGAACCCTATTCTAGGGTCTTTATTTATATTCTCCAATTTCAGCCTGATTAAAAACCCTTGGAAGTAGCTTCTGTAATCTTCAGGGTACAAAAGACATTGAGGCTCAGAAGCCCAAAATTCTGTAATGAGTAAGAGGCAGAATCAAAGTTCATGGTCAGTTATAACTGACTCAGATTGTGCACTTTCTTTGTCGTTACAAACATCTGATTAGGAAAACAAGGATGTAAACAACTCCAAGGAAGAAATGTTTGTTTTATCATCATTATGTTCACTTTGTTCTTGAAGGTATTTGAAGCAACTTTGTAGTTGTGATATCCTCTGTATCTTCACTGTCTACAGCAGTGCCCAGCACATGGGCACTTAGAAACAGGTGGCTGTTTTCAATTTACAAGCAATATTTACTTCTTAATTGGATTTAGAGTCACCAGTTCTGCACTTCTAAATTTTTTTTTTTTTTTTTGAGACAAGCGTCTCACTGTGTTGGCCTTGGTAGATTGTGGTGGCATCACAGCTCATAGCAACCTCCAACTCTTGGGCTTAAGAGATTCTCTTGCCTCAGCCTCCCAAGTAGCTGGGCTACAGGTGCCTGCCACAAGACTTGGCTAATTTTTTGTTGTAGTTATCATTGTTTTGTGGACCCCGGCTGGATTCGAACCCAGCAGCTCCGGTGTATGCAGCTGGCACCCTCGCCGCTGAGCTATAGGCACCAAGCCTGCACTTCTAAATTTTATCATCACACTAGCTAACATCTTTGTAAAAAGCCCTTCCAGGAGGGTGAGGCCTTTCTGATTTTAGTAGGGCTGTTTAACACTGATTATTGAAGGTTTAAAACTGAATCTTCACTTACATGGCTCTTAGCATGAGTGGGCTTATCTGCTAACTCTCTAAACCTGTTGGAACCTGGGTGTTACTGAAGGGCAATGTGTGTTCACCTGAGAAGAATTTGGTGCTAAGTACTTGGGTGTGGTAGGGATCTGTTAAGTGGTAGGGATCTGTTAAAAATCTGTTAAGATTTTTGCCTGTTTTTTTCAGTAACATTTTTCCCCTTTGGAGCTTCTGTATTGCTATTTATAAAAGCGTGGGTGCTTTAAAGTTACTGGAGGGCCTAAGCATGACTGTAACACGCTGTGCATCTGAGATCTTCCTTTTCACAGGATCTGCACAATTTAGACCTAATGATCGGCATTGCTTCTGCGGGCATTGCTGTGTACCGAAAATACATTTGCACAAGTTTCTATCCTTGGTAAGTGCAAACAATTCCAATTCTTTTCTGAATCATGCTTTGAAAATATGCTGAACAAAATAATGTTACCTCTAATTTTAAACCTTTATTTCTAAAGGAGGAGTAGAGAATTTTTTTTCAAGTTTTCCCACCTCTACCCTCTGAATTTGATCCAGATTTGGTACTCGGGAAAATTCGAGTTTGGTTTTACATTAGCATTCCCTTCCCCCCAATCACTGTAGGGTTGGGATACTCTAGGGCAGTGGTTCTCAACCTTCTTTATGCTGCAAGATCGTGACCCACAGGTGCTCTAGGGAAACATGGTGGATAAAATGGCCCGAGGCAGGTCTTAGAGTTAAGGAATTCTTCCTGGGAAGTGCATTGGCCGGAATTCAGAGGAGCGCTTTCTCTCTGGGTACAGACTGTATTTTTAGTTCTGTTCCTTAGTTATTAATTAATTGAACCTTTACCAAGTGTTTGGATGTGTTCTAAACACCAAGGGGACCCGCAGACATGTGTAACCGAGTGCTTGCCCTCAGAGCTCATGGACCTGGTGGGAAGAGAGAACTTCGCGAGGCCAGCCTATCATGTCCTATTTATGAGTTGAACTGAGTTTTAGAGATACTTTTGAGTTTGCTGTGCCAGGCAATAGGCAGCTTTCTACATAAATGGCATGTGGCGGGGTCCAGAATAGAGGTGGGACGGATTTGCCAGGTAGGTTAGGGAGAGTGAGTGCTGCAGGCAGTGGGAGATGTAGAAGAAAAGGATAAACTTGTAAAAGCCTTGAAGATTTGGCAAAACAATAGCAGTAAGAGAGGAGGTTAGGGAAAAGGGTAAGAGAAGATTTAGTGCCGGGTTGGTGTCACCTGGAGTTTGACCCTTGGCTCCTCACCTTGGGAACGCACAACTTCATTAATTGGCACACAGACATGTTCATTGCATCATTATTTATCACATTAAAAATCCTGTAAATAACTTACATAGGTAGTGACACAATAGCAGTCATCCTTATTGAGTGCTGTGTCCCAAGTCCTGTTCTGTGTATTTTACTTGATTTCTCTCAATTAAGCCGGACATAGGCACTGTTACTGTCCACAGATTCACAGAGGAGGAAACTGAAGTACAAAAAAGTAAGGGCCAGTCCAGGGTCACACAGCTGACGATTGGCACAGTGGAAGCTCACGTTCAGAGAGTCTAACTCCAGAGCCTGTGCCACTAAAAATGACATTTGCGGGAATACAAACAGGATATATGCTGTGACGCTCATTTTTTCAATTAAGTTTCACTATAACTATTTCCCAAAACAGACCAAAAAAGTAACAGCCTTGTTCAATTTGACAGTAAAATCAGTGTAACAGATGACACTTTCTTTCCCTTAGTCTCTGTTAAAAGGCCCTTGGGGGAAGCAAGAAACCCAGGCCTGGGCTTGGCTGGCAGGGATATGGCTAGGACAGCTCTCTGGCTGCTGAGACAAAGATCATGCTAAGCAGAGGGCACACGCTGGGCACGGGGCTTATTTCTCCAGGTATTGATGTCTTCCTCCAGGTTCCACGGGCCTAAAGCCCCCTGGGTCCAGCTCTGTGTGTGGCTGAACCATCACATTGCAGAGAAGATGTAAGAAGCCCCAGGAGGACATTTCAGGAGGGAAGCAGGGAACTTGGTCAGGGAAGCAGATTTGTAAACAGAAAATCTTTTCGTCAGTGCCTGCAGGGACTCTCCAAGCCCCAGGATGGCCCACAGGCCTGGCCTGCTAAGTCTCCTAACCCGTCAGCATCAAGCATTGGCTCTTGCCTCTGGTGCAGTCCTCAAAGATCAGTGGAAAGGCCAATACCAGATGGTGACCCCAGGGTGACAAGAGAGGTGTGTGGAAAATGCCCGTGGAGGTCAGGACATAGGAAGGGCCCTGAGCCTGCAGAGGTAGCGCCAACCACTAGCGAAGGCCAGCTAGGCTTTGGCCCACGGGTGTAAATTCTAGGGCAGAGGTGTGAGTTACTGGCCCAGGACAAAAGAGAAGAGGTGCAGTGAGTCAAAGGGAGGCAGCCCGTCAGCCTGGAGCAGCCTGTGGGCATGGGGAGTGGCGGGAGACAGGCTGCACATGGCCGGAAGAACGCAGGCTCAGTCCTCAGTGCCCTTAGGAGACACTGGACTTCCCTGCCTGCAGTGGTCACAACTCTAGTGGTTTGGGGATATGCAGCATTATTTATTTGGTTCTTACCTCCCTCTCATTAGATTATAAGCCTCCAGATGTCAGTGACCTACTCTTTCCCTCCCTTGGTACCCAGGTCCTTAGTATATGAAACTCCTCATTTTTTTTTTCTTATGAATGGATGGAGGGCAGCAGGGAGCCACTGAAAGGCCTCATGTCTAGAAACAACAGAGTTTGTATCGGTGCATGATGAGATTTGCTCCAGGAGAGGAAGCTGTCAAATTTGGAAGTTGGGGGCCAGCACAGGAAGAAGACACTGAGCTGGGGCCCTGGGAAGTATAGGAGGTGCAGCAGGCCTCAACCCCCAAATATAAAGCCAGTGGGAAAGCAAAAGGTGCGCAGATCCCCAGGGGCTGAGCTAGTGGGAGGCAAGGATTCAAAGGAGCACTTGGCCCCTCTGTTCTGTAGAATGGAAGTCCCAAGTGTGCCAGGTAGAGGAGGGAGGGCAACGAGGAGATGGCAGAGTGGTATTGGCACACACTGGGAGGTGTACCTTCAAAGGGGTCAAGCCAGAGCCCCTCCACCCTCCCCCAGTCCATAGACTGTTAACCTGCATTCACCCCCTAGAATTGACTTGTGAAACAATTATATCTACCCACAGACTGTAGATTCTCAACAGATTACTGACAGATTATTTAATGTAAATGTGCATTATTTAATATGTGATACAGGTTTATTGCTGGTCCAGCTGGGGGCAAGTCACAAGTAACTAAACCTTCACTTTCCCTTCCCAGCTTCTCTGCTCCAGAATGTTCTCCCAAGGTCCTCCTGTGATTCTAAAGAATAGTAGAATTCCTTCATTTCTTCAAAGTATTTTAGAAGTAGAAACTTCAGTGGGGAAATGTGCCTCACGGATAGGGTTACAGAACTTTGGCATCAATTAATTATAGTTGTCTGTTGGCATACATGAAGGTTTGTTTCCAGACCCCCATATACCAAAACCCACATAGACTCGAGTCCTGGAGTGGGCCCTGCAGAATCACAGATACAAAAAGCTGACCTTCTGTAGATGCAGATTTTGCATCCCACAGATACATCGGTGGTTGAAAAATCCCCCATATATATGGTCTCACACAGTTTAAACCCATGCTGTTCAAGGGTCAACCATAAATTAATTTTAAAAATTAACTTTTTCGGGCAG
>CAUYQV010126448.1:0-88725 GCA_963574575.1 Galagoides demidoff | reverse complement strand
AATGTTTTAAAACTATAACTGAGAAAATGACATGAAGGCTGTGTTGATCAGTTTGATGGAAATATTTCGGATTGCATGCGAAAACCCCACACTGTACCCCAGAAGTGCATTAATGTACATAGTTACCATTCAATAAAATTTTTAAAAAAAAAAGAAAAGACTAAGTCCACAGATACACGATGTCATTTAGTGATTATCCTGGTACTTCTGTGCCACAGGGCCAGCCAAGACTGTGTATAATGTGGATTGGAAAATTGACTCTCCGCTGCCATGGCCATCTGGACACCAGCACCTGGGCCTCCGTGGGGAGGGGAGGGCAGGCCCCCAAATGACCTCACATGACAGCAGAGGAAACCCTCCCTACAAGCCGTTCTGGACACCCCGCTTATTCTCACCGCAAGAGGCAATGTCTTATCACAGGAAGTTTTGTGGAGTGATGACCTTGGACCCTTGCAGAAGGGGAGGGGCATCCCACTATCTCTACACGGAGCTTTAAGACCATGGGCTTTGCTGCCCACACAGAGTTATGACCACTCTCCATTCATGTTGCCGATGGCCATTTCCAGAGAGCAGAGAGACTCCAGAGCCCTTGTGGGCAGCAACTTGATGAGAGCATTGATTTGTTACAATGTAACTGTGACTTGCTTTGAGGCCCCCACCCTCCCTTTGCAGGGCATCACCATAGCTCCTCTCCTGAAACCACCCATTCAGCAGACCCCCGAGTGGACAGCTGCCTTGCTCTCACGCCCACGTGTCTACAGCCACTGCCTGTCACCAGCCTTCTGTCACTGAACATTGCAGACAATCTGAGACACCAGCAGGGGGACAATAAATGTGCTCGTGAAGATGACAGATAATGAACAGACGGGATTACAGGACTGTGGTGGTTCAGGAGGAGCTTCCAAAATCTCACAGTCCTGGGTCTGCTGGGTGGAGGGAAGGTGATGGAACGCACCTCCCTCCATGTTCACAGTTCGGTGCCTCACGATGCCTTGGGAATCTCTGCGCTCGCTGGCATGTGAGAGCCAGGGTGGGCTCAAGGAGGAGCACACCCCAGGCCCCCCCAGAGGAGGTGGAGGGGAAGAGCTAAACGTTGAGAGCTCAGAAGAAAATCAGAACAGGATGTGAAAGAAATAACTGGAACTCTGTAAGTAACAAATGGAGCAGAGCGTGACCGCTGACTTCACTGAGAAACTCAGACTCGAGAAACAGACAGCAGAGAATCTCTGTCCCCCTTAGCACAGCACATATGTTTGGAGGCAAGGGGCTGAAAGCAAAGACAGGTGACAGGATAAGGGGAGGAACGGAATTCTGGGTAGTGTTACCCCTGCACCATGAGATAGGAACCTTGGGAAGATCAGGGAACACAGGCAGGAGTCTCACCATTTGAGGGGATTGTCTCTGTGAGTGGTTGGTCACATGTGTCCATCCTGACCACAGCACGCTGGGACCTGAGGGGAACGTGGGTGTGCAGTGAGCACAGCAGCGCCCAGCAGAGGTCAGACCTGGGGAGCCCACACTCTTGCACACATGGATATGGGAAGCACAGGCTCGCTCCCACACCCACTCACAGGTGCAGGTCCATGGACTCCCAAGGGCACAGCCCCAGCGCCCTGCACCATGGGTTGGGTCATCTCCCTGTCCTGTCCAGGTGTGCCTCACCCTAGACAAAGGCTAACAGCGAGGTCACCTGCCCAGGTCACCTGCCACCGGGACTGCGAGGCCACCTGTGCACTGACTGTGGTGCATCCCCCATAGACACCCAGCAGACCAGAACAAACACAGCATGTGACCTAGAAACTCAAGGTTGCAAAGGTGTATCTTTCCATCTCCTCTTCTCCTGCAGGGCCCCAATTCAACCTTCAATGAATAAAACTCAATGTTGAATCAACTTCAACAACCAGAAACAAATTCATGATTAAATACCCTTTGCCTCCTTTAGGTGCCTGGCTGTGTTACAGGCGTTTCTACCAGGGGCTTTGGAGCTCCTGCCCTTCGACCAGTTCTGCATTCACAAATCATCACACTTTCCTGAACTGACACAGCTTCTTATTATCATTAATTCCAAGATGACTTTCTGGGTTGGTGGTTCACTCTTGAGCTGTCAAGACACACCGTAATTAAAAGCAAACTTGATTACACATGGAGCAGCTGTGCAGACTAGCAAGCTCACTCTGATTTGTCCCAATGGTGTGACCATGCAGGGGAATTTCTCCCACTAAACAGGCAGGGCCCAGATGCACCATCACTCAGCGAGAGGGATAAGAACCTTTCTGATCTGAGATTGGTCCTTCCACTGTGGGAGGGCTGGTAAGCAAAGAACCCCAGTTACCAGGGCAGGAGGCAGGTCCCAGGCAACTGAGGCGCAGTATAAGAACCCCAAGCTGGGCTCAGTGCCTGTGGCTCAAGTGGCTAAGGTGCCAGTCACGTACACCTAAGGTGGCAAGTTCGAATCCAGCCCTGGCCCGCCAAACAATAATGATGGCTGCAACCAAAAAATAGCCTGGCATTGTGGCGGGCACCTGTGGTCCCAGGTACTTGGGAGGCTGAGGCAGGAGTCTCGCTTGAGCTCAGGAGTTGGAGGTTGCTGTGAGCTTCAATGCCACAGCACTCTACCTCTACCTAGGGGGACAGCTTGAGTCTCTGTCTCCAAAAAAAAGAACTCCGAGCTGATGCTATAAAGTGTGTGCCCACGTGCAGGAGGTCAGGATAATACGGCACTTAACCCCGACAATGCACAGAAGTTTTCGTGATGAATATTTTGCACCAGTTAAAAACAATGTGTCCTAGATTATTAAAACAATCGAGAATGTTAGACATTGTCCAATTCAAAGTCCCTTATGTAAACTAGTGGGCTGAAGCCCAGAGGTGCTAGGTTCCTCATCCAAGGCCCCAGAGATGGGGGGAGCATGTGGAGGGGCAAAGACCTTCTATACGAGTGTCTGTGCTCAGCACGGGAGGTTGGCTGAAAGGAGACCCTGGGCAGCGCTAGGGCAGAATCTCACTCTATCACCTTGTGTAGAGTGCTGTGGTGTCATCATAGCTCACAGCAACCTCAAACTCCTGGGTGCAAGCAATCCTGTTGCTTCAGCTTCCCAAGTAGCTGAGGCTGCAGGTGTGCACCACCATGCCTGGCTAGCTTTTCTGTTTTCAGTAGAGATGGGGTCTAGCTCTTGCTCAGGCTTATCTAGAACTCCTGTCTCAACCTCCCAGAGTGCTGGGATTACAGGTATGAGCCACCATACCCTGCCAAGGTGTTTTTGTTGTTTACACCGCTCCCTCAAAACCATTTTTGTCCTTGGGTGGTGGTACCTTTCCAGCTGAGGACACATGCTCTGAGGTTCTGCATTGGCAACTGACAACTGAAGGAAGAACCAGGCCACGGCCACGCTGGAGCTCTGGACACTTCCTCCTCCTCTCTAGTGGCCTGGCTGCTCCTTCATGCTGCCTTGACTCTCTGCATTCTGTAGACTTGCCAGGGCACTCAGCTCCCAGCCCAGCTGCAAGGCACACAGCAGAAAAGCAGAGGTCACTGGAGAAAATGTCCTGGCCATCCCCTTTCTCCCCTGCAGCTCCCCCATCTCTGTGTCATGCCTCTCTGCCCTGATAAATGTGGCTGCACCTCTTCCCCAGAACTAAGGCCTTGTGTCTTCTTAGTTACCTCTAAGGTTTTATGTTCCTAGTTAATAACTTTATCATCTGTGTTTATTCTATTCTTTTTCCTTTTTTTTTGCAGTTTTTGGCCAGGGCTGGGTTTGAACCCTCCACCTCCAGCATATGGGACCAACACCCTACTCCTTTGAGCCACAGGCACTGCCCCTTTATTCTATTTTTTATAACCAAAAAATTATAGGCAAAAAAAAAAAAAATCATGGCAAGTGGGCAGGTTGCTTCTGAATCCTGGAACATCCTGTCTGTAACTGTGCATTCAGGTCAGATCTGCTTTCACACCTCGGCACCACACGTGTCAGGCGTGCTACAAAGGTCTGCATTTTGCAGATGTGTCCTGCTTTCTGTCCAGATTCTTAAGCTCTCTGTCAGCCTGGAAAGCTCCCTAAACCACTCCCAACTGGGCCAACCGCTCCTTTTTTTTCTGAGACTTAATCTAAGATTTCAAGGTGTCTTTCCTCACACACTGATCCCCATTTTCCAGCCTCCCGCCCTACTCATCTCGGCCTTCGAGTTCCTGGAGCCCTGAGCACACTTGTGCTGTCTGACGAATGCATTGCCACTTAGCTGTAATCTGCTGAGTCGTGCCGAGCTCTGTGGGTGGGAATTATGTTGTTCTTTTATTTCTGAGCTTCGGGGGTTGTGTGAGGCCCAGAGTAAGAAATTTTCACATGGCTACTGAATGATAGAACAAATGACTGATTGATTAAAACACAAATTACTTGATAGGGAAGAAAAGATAAGAATTAAAAAAATAATAACCTGCTCAAGCAACAGCTTGACGAAGTAACCATAAAATGGGACCACTCAGTTTGCCTTTCAAAGGTAAAAGCCTCCACAGTAAGACTCATCACACAGGCCTCCAGGAGGCCTTCATCTGTTTACAGAAGCAAAATACACACCTCTCCAGGATGGGGACATAGCAGGAGCATCAGTACATTGTGAAATGATTTGGTTACTCAATGCAACTGGTATAACCACGGTAACAGAGAAATTAGAGCCCAACATTCCATATTTTTTGAAAACAGCAATTTTGTTGGGCTTTTACCCAATATTGCTTCTTGACTATGACTTTGTGTCAGCAGCCACCACTGATCCACATAATTAAGGGCTGGAAAGCGTCTTTGAGATCGATGACATTACTCCAGTGAGAGAAGCACCTACCAAAGTGTAATCAGTCTTTAATCAAAGCATTTGGTAAACATTTTATGAAGCTCAAGCCAAAAAAAAAAAAAAATCTAATATGAACGGAGTTTAAATGTTATAGGGAGATTTTCTTTGGTACATTCTTTTTTAATTGGTGTAAAAACGGTCATTTTTCAAACTTTTGTTTTCTTTGTTTTTTAGTAATTGGAGTGTTCCCAAGGACTGTCATTAAATATTAAAAGGTGAGAGGGAGCCATATGGTCACCTCTGAGGGATTTCAAGATCTTGATGGCACTCCATCTGCACCCGTAACAATTTACTCATTACATCAAGGACATGGAGCTGTCTGAAACTGGACCTGCGTGGGAGGCAGTGCAGGTCCCACTGGCTGAATGCCAGGCACGTACAGCTCTGACCCACAGCCTCCTCTCAGCTGAGCACACTTGGGCCTGGTTAAACTTGTTAAACACATATCGCTAAAGCAGGTAATAAATTCACCCACTCACGCACATTTCTCTCTCTTTCTGAAAAGAGATTCTCCACTTACAAGATGACATCACCTGCTCTGCAGAGCAGATAGCAGCAAGTGCTCCTCGCCCACGGGCATCCTGGTTCGGTCTAGCACAGTGGTTGCACAGGGATTTTCCTTGAATGTGGAGATACGAAGGCATTCATAAGTTGCCTAGATTTTGTTACCACCATAAAGTCAATTCCCAAATAGCTGTCCCTGGAATTAAGACCATTACATGTCAAGAGAGACCTGCTATGTGCCCTTGTCTTCCCGGCTTTGATGCCCCAGACCACAGCTCACTTCCACTCACAGCCTCAGCACACATGCTCTTGAGATGCACCTGCAGTCCGGACCTTTGCCTAGGGTTGGTGCCTCTGCCCTGGGAGTAACGGGAGTGCTAAGAACCTCATACTCCCGGATTCAGGTGATCCTCCTGCCTAAGCCTCCCAAGTAGGTGGGACTATGGGGCCCACCATGAGGCCCAGATAATTTTTCTATTTTTAGTAAAGACGGTGTCTTGTTCTTGCTCAAGCTTCTCTTGAACTCATGGGCTCAAGGAATCCTCCCACCTTGGACTCACAGAGTGCTAGGATTATAGGCATGAGCCACCACACCTGGCCTATAAAAAAATACATGAACTTCAAATTTAAGAAATCATGAGCAAGACTTCCACGTTAAACAAACATTATTTTGTTTCGGTTTCTCGGGAGCTCTCAGGATCATAGCATAGGCATAGTTATTTTGTTCATATTACAGGAGCACACAATTACAGCCACATTATCATGAAAATGTACCTTCACAGGAGGAGGGCGCTAACACTTCTGGAAGACCCTTAAGAGAACACCTTCTGGTAGAACTGGAAAGTCTGCTTCATAATAAGAAAGGTCTCTGGTGGAAGACAGCACCTTAGCCCCCTTGCTTCTGAAGAAATACAGCTTCACACCCTGGGAGTGCTTCTGGTGGCCCCACTGCACACCCGTCCTTGTCTCCAGAATGCAGTGATCACCTTCACGGCATACATGAATGTATTTTCTATGTTGTAATAAGACACAGCACAGAATGACACAAATTCCGGCTCTCATCTACGGGAAGACGAAGGCAGCTCTTTGACAAGGCAAAGTTTGCAGGGTGACAAATTCTACAGAGAGTCTGTCAGCAGTGAAGGACATTTTCCCAAGAAGGTCACGGACCTGAATGCATTAGCAAGAAGATAAGGAAAATTGATAGCACAAGACTTACACATAAGAGGAAATGCCTCAAATCAATAGCCTAACTTTCCACATTAAAAAAACAAGCAAAGAAGAGAAAACTAAACCCAAAGCAATCGGAAGAAAGAAAATAGTAAAGTTTATAGCAGAAATAAATGAAATAATGAATAGAAATGCAATATCAAAAAATCAATGGAACTGGGCCTTGGTTCTCTGAGAAGCTGGACTCGTATCAGGAGCTACCAGCCTCCTCTTAACTGCTTTGCTCCAAGATTTCCATGGTTTCAACCGTGCCCTTAGTGATTAACAAGAACCTATTAGAACCAAAAAGTAAGTTAAAGAGTGGTAACCTAAATAAAAACAGACATATTTATTAATTAATTTTATACTCATTCATCAAAGGATGGTGCATATTTTTGACATAAAAAATCTCAGGCATGGTGTTTTCTAAGCAGAACTCATAGTCCCTGTGGGATTTCTCCACTGCTGCCCCAGCGCTGGGACTTGGTCCACTTGTCATAGGTGAGTGTCACCCCTGCTCCGTGAGGAGGACTGGGCAGCGTGGCAGCCCTGGTCTTTGCCTCTGTCTCTCCTGCTAGGAATTTCCACTCTACATGTCACCTGGGTGAGGACAGTGGGACCCCTGGGGAGAGCTGGTCTTAACAGAGAGGGAAAACTAGTGAAATTCTATTTGTCCATTTTGGTCATCTTGATATCAAACATGTAATCCCTCAAAGAGAAGCAGAAATTCTCCTTACTTTTGAGAAATTTCCAATACACTTCATGTAAGAAAGTAGCATTCTGTAATAAAGGGTTTTTGAGAAGGCAGAAATGTGAGCAACTGGAAGGAAGGAGACATCCAGTGAAAATTTAAATTATTCACAGCCAGAGAAATAACTTTGTAAATATTACAAAGTAAAACTTATATTTGAAAAGGTTCTTAACCAACCTGTATAGGTTACACACACAGGTTTTCGCTAGTATTTTACTATGAACGTCATTTATATACCTTGCATGCACTTATGGAAGGGACCGAGCCTCTGAAGGAAGGGGCTTCTCATTTCACGGGAGCCAGAGTTCTGGGTGTTCCAGCTGACTCTCTGCTGATTAAATTTAACATAATAATCTAGCTGTCATTCTATATCAAGTCTAATACAAAATTGAGGAGGAAAGCTTCTGCCTACATTTGCTTTTACTTTGAACAAGAAAGAAAGTTGGTAACAAACATTCTTGATATTCTGAATACACTGACAGCAGGTGTTGCCCCAGCAGTCACTCTGAACAGAGCTGGGTCTTCCTTTTAATTCTACTTAGCATTCCAAGTGGTTGGAAACCACCCAAATGTCAAAGATTTGTCAAAAGATGAGCCAATAGAAAGTTGGGATAATTTTTAATTATTTGTTCTATAACTGAATCTAAATCTTTAATCTCAGGCCCAAAGCTGATCCACAATCAACTCTGAATATGATCATAACAGTCCTGACTATAGCATGAGCTCACTGGTGGCAGTGGCCATGGCTGCAGGGACTGTAGTGTGAGCCCATCATTCTGGGGCAGTTGAGTGCACACAGCCTTATCTCGGGGCATCTCAGGGAGCAGCAACTCCAGACTGCCTGGGCTTTCCCATGGCCTTGACACACAAGCCTCACACAGACCAATCCCCTTTACTTGTTTCTTCATTTGCATATTGATTTATGGATTACAAAATGGCTTATTGAGTATTTTCTGTCAGGTAAAGAGTCAATGGGGAAAGACAGATATTCTAAGGTAAAGCTGTCCTGGGGTGTGTTAATATAGGACATTGTACTTTGTATAGAGAATTTCCAAGGACTGGCCCTCCAGGTGCGAACATTCAAGTTCCTAGGTCCTGCAGTCAGGATTTCCCCTCTCCCCACACAGCAGCTGCAGGCATCCCCTGCTTTGGACCAGCTGACCACAGCACGCCCTGGCCTCTCTGCTGTCCTGCAGATGCGCTGATTTCAGGTGATGTACACATGAAGGTGGGAGTAAAGGCAATTTCTGTCTCTTGATTGTGGCTTTGCCCCGGTCATTCAAAAATATGCAGCTCCTAAGGAAAACTCCCAGGAGAGTGAAGCGAAAGACGGCCGGAAAGTTTCTAGGAAGGCCGGAGTTTTAAGGATCATTAGGATTAAGTTGAGCAAAACTTGGAGATTTTTTCAGATGTGGTCTGTGTTATTCTGGTATGTATGGAAATATATTTCATCAAGATATATCACACGATGTTATTTATAGATGTGGTCCGTACTCAAGGCATCTTATAAAATTTGTGCTGTTATTTCCATGTCAGTAAATCAAAAATAAAATACTGTTGAAACTACCATGGGGCCTAGACAGGGCAATGTTTCCACTCTCCATTAAGAGAAGGCTGAGGATGGATCTTATTCAGAGATTCATTTCTAATAAAATTTTACCTTTTGATTCTTAAAATGAATAAAAGTATTAGATCTGTTTTGTCATTTTAAACATTTGTGAACTGATGCTATCTGTTATATTTTAATTATTGGAGCCTTATAATCAGAGACAGTTTATAAAAATTAATTTGCATAATTTTGTTTTCGATAATCTTGGCAAGGTGATTTCTAAGAGACTTTTAATTATAAAATTTATTTCCATGAAAATTATAGGAAAATGTATAATGGTTTTGTTCAAGGACTAAAATTCAGGGTACCAATTACTGAAATGTTGAGGAACACTTTTAAAATGAGTAGCATATCAAAGAGGCATTTGGGTTTTACTGGATAAATTTAAATGTGTGTTCCATTTTGTTTTCAAATATGACTTTTTACAATATACTAACAGGAGTCCTCAAACCACAGTCCACAGGCCACATGCAGCCTGCCTAGGACATTTATCCAGCCTGCTGGGTGTTTTTGCCACCACTGCCTGTCCTGCTTAGCAGCCGACTCATGCCAGGGCCACAGTCCGGGCCTCCGATGGTCTGAGGGACAGTGAACTGGTACCCTGTTTATAAAGTTGGAGGACCCCTGTGCTAGAATCATTGAGCTAGATAAAATATTTTAGCTGCCTCCTTAAAGTAGTGTGAGTAGATGACAAATTTCTTTTGGGAGTCTGCATGCAAAACCATTAAAAATCAAAGATACCTATGTTAGTAAGAGCCCTTCTTCACCCCTTATTAGCAGACTCCATAGAAATGGTAGCTTCTTTGGGTTCTGGAACATCTTGGAGCTAAGGAATTTCACAGGTGGAAGGAGGTGGCTTGGCTACTAGTCTAGCATAGCCTGGGGAATTGAAAGGCATTGCATCCCTTATGCCCTCTTTCCCGACAGCCTGGGATGCCCCAGTCCTCTCTTGATGATGCCAAACGCATGCTCCACGTAGCCATCAGAATCCACCTGCATCAGCACCACCACCCATAACACTAGCCGAGGAGTCAGGACAGGCTGTGCATCACTTGCAAAGGTTGACCAGGAAAAAGCCTCTGTGCATAGTCACCAATGAACCACGAGAAATCCTAATGTAGGACTGGCTCTATGGTCTCCCCTGGAAGTCCTGCCTTAATTTCTTATCATCTTGGAAGTTGCTTCATCCCAATCTTTGTCTTAAGAATATGCATGTCATTATCCCATGGGTCCCCTAACCTCTGTTTCCTGGTGAAACCATCAACTAACAATCAAAATAGTAAGTGAACTTGAGAGACCACCTACTGCAGGAAGAAAGAATGAACGTTTTTCAACCAGGATACTTTTGTTTTTTGTCCCCTTTTGTCATCTCAAAAAGGAAAACAAAAAATGTCTTAAAACTCTGGTGTGATGAAGGTGACTTTCCCAGAATGAGGCTTATCCTCTGTACCCAGGTGTGCTGACCCTTGTCATTTCCACAAATGTGGGAATGTCAGCTGCATAATTCACGGCGGTGTGGGACTGCATTTATGCTCTCTCTTGTTAAACAAAGCAAAAAAAAACAAAACAAAAACTTTCCATGTGATCCAACTTTCTGGGAAATTGGATAATATATAAGCAGTTGATGTTTGGATAGAAACAACGAAACCCAGCTCTGATCAACTTGAGGACTAAAACAGAGAAACTACTTTAAAAAACAGCACATACTGTGGAATGAAAGGAAGACCAAACCATCAAAATACGGCCTAGAGGTGACCTTAAGGACCCTAGGAGACTTTTTGATGGAATATTTCCTTTAATGTAATTTGCTTCCAACATTCTCAGCCTCTTTCTTTTCTGAGTTTAGAACAAAAATTTCTGGGGAAAGAATCTGATTACTGCCATGGGATGGGTGTCCACCCATTAATCAATGAGCTCAGAAACATAAGACCATTTATAGACACTCATTTATAGACATTCATTTGAGAATGAATCCTCCAAATGGGAGACTGTGTTTGATTAGGCAAGGACTTCTTGCGCTAGAAAGCTCACCCAATAGGGGGCCTCTGTCTTCCTACTACAGATGTGATTAAGGGATGTGAAGCCAGGATTTGGCTTTGTATAGGCAGTAATCTCCATGTCTCCTCAAGAAAGGAGGGAACGTTGTGATTACTGTGTGGATGCCAGTAAGAGTTGAATTGTACCCCATAAAAATCATGTGTTAGAAATCCCAGCCCTCAGAATCTGTGGAAGTGACTTTATTTAGAGATAGGGTCTCCATAGAGATAATGAACTTATGAATTCATGAGGTTGGGCCTTAACCCAATATAACTGGTGTCCTTATAAAGGGGAGAAGTTTGGACACAGACATACCAATAGAGGGAAGAGGACGTGAACAGACACAGGGAGAAGGTGAGCATGCTCAAGCCCAGAAGAGAGGGCTGGAGCTCAGCCTCACCTCACAGCCCTTGGGAGAACCACCCTGCCTGTGCCTGGACTCAGTGCCCCCAGAACTGCAAGACACTACATTTCTAGCCTAGGGGACAGTGGTCCTTTGTTATCGCAGTCCTAGAAAACTACCAGACACTGAAGAGCAACCACAACTTCTCGGTTCAGAGCTACCGGTTTCTGAATGGATTTGAACCATTTCCCTCTGTGGTAGAAAGAATATTTCTGAGGTCATTACCAAGGATGGAACCAACAATTCCTCTTGATTAATTAGCTAAAAAGCATATTGCTAAATTTGAAGTTGCAGTTCTTAAATATTTATACAGCAATCACATATTTCAAGTATAGTAGTTATGCCATATTACTGTAAAATTAATGGCTTGCTCAATACGAACTTAGAACCTATGATAAATCAGTGTGATCCCAACAATAGCATTTCTGACTTAAAAGGGGACACAGTGCTCAAATGACTTAGTGAGTGATCCTTTCACATTTGCTTTCTTGGATGTTCAGAATATTTTATGATGTCTTCTCAGGGACTTGCCTTCCTTCCTCTGTGAAGTACACTGGCTTGATTTCCAGCAATATTTCTAAGTGAGTATTAAAAAAAACATTCATAGGAAGGAGAGGTCAACACCAGGCCTTTCCCCTTCCAGTTAAATTAGAAAGAAGAACAGTTCTAAAATTTATCTACGATGCTGTGACATTTTCTTTTAAGATATTCAGTACACTTTTCAAAATTACATTTACCAAAATAAACGTAATATATTATGTCCAAAATATATTTGACATTTTAGAATAACACACTGTTTTCTTAATTTCCTTGTTTTATGCTTTTAAGTAAAGCCATATATTAAATTAAAAAAAAATAAAGAAAGAAAGAAAGAAAAAGGCCTAGGCACTGTTTTCTCTAATACCCAGTGAGATACTAAAGTTCCTGAGAGCCACATATGGATTAATGATTTAAGAAGGTTTTATTCAGGTTTGGATCATATAATCTGAGATGTAATGTCACCAATAAGTTATTGTTGAAATTCTTATTATGGACACTCTCCTTAGAGTCCATTCTTATTTTGTAAGGATGGAATAAACCAGCCTCTTGTGAGCACCTGCGTCCAAGCACCCAGCCTGACTCCTGGGGTGTCCTTGTCCTTGCAGAGCGGCCAGGGGAGCGCCCACTAGCTGGCAAAATCCATCTTGTTTTCCAGTCTGGATTCAGAGAAGCCTGTCAGGGAGAGACATCCAGAAATGGCAACATTGGTTTATGCATTAAACTGCATCTTCAGTAAATTTGCATGTAATCAATACGCACCAGTGTTAACAGTTGAACACATCCCAAAGACATGTGTTTGGATCGTCTTTGAAATACAGAGGCGGGGCAAGTTTTCAGGTAAGCCCAGAGTTCCTTGTTTCTAACAGGATTTAGCATTTGCTTTCTTTCCACATGAGTTGTAGTCATGTGGTAATAAATGACGCTTAATGCTTTACAGGTTCGGTAACTTCCCAGACCAAAGACCCAGGACAGAGAGTAAGCTTGGCTGGTCCATGTGGATGTCCAGGAGAGCGAAGCCAAGGAGAAGGCGCGGGGACCTCGGAGCCCTCAGGGGCTGACGTGGTGCGGAGCCCTCGGGAGCCGACGTGGTGCGGGGCCCTCGGAGCCCTCAGGGGCGGACGTGGTTCGGGGACCTCGGAGCCCTCGGGAGCCGACGTGGTGCGGGGCCCTCGGAGCCCTCAGAGCCCTCAGAGCCCTCAGGAGCCCTCAGGAGCAGACATGAAGCAGGGCCCTCAGAGCCCTCAGGAGCCCTCAGGAGCCGACGTGGTGCGGGGCCCTCAGAGCCCTCAGGAGCCCTCAGGGGCCGACGTGGTGCAGGCATCTCGGAGCCCTCAGGAGCAGATGTGACCCCGGATGTGGCGAAGGTCGTCAGATGGTGTGAGTGACGCGGGTCATCGTCGGTAGGAAAGGTCACCTCCCCGTGAGAGATGAAAGTGCAGGTGCTCAGCAAAGGTTCTTTTTATTAACGGCAAAACAGCAAAGATGGATTCTTTGTAACACATTCTAAGGTGTGTGTAGCAGTTGACATTTTTGGACATCCTCATAAGCCATCCTTTCCACGATAAGAGCTATGTGTGTTAGTCATCTCAGAAAGGCAGGATAAACCCCTCAGCCAGAATGGGGTTCAGACACTGGAAAAAATGACTCCACACATGTAAAACGGAGAAGATATAAAGAGGGGCTGCTCCTGATGATGAGGGTTTCTGTGGCAGTGCAGGACTGGCGCCGGGGCAGGAACCTATATGGTTCCAGAGGGACAGTGTGGAGGGCAACCAGCACGGTCACGTGTGGTGAGGGTTGGGGCCACGTGAGGTGAGGGTTGGGGTCACGTGTCGTGAAGGTTGGGGCCATGTGGGGCTCCCGCTTGGGGGTTGCACTTGCCTGAACACTTGAACTTTTTGCTTGCGCCAAATAAAGGAGCCCTAGAGCTTTTTATTGACTTGGACAGATAAAGGGCAAGTGGGGCAAAGGAGCTTGAGACCTGTGAATAGTCTAACGCCCAAACAGTGTAATTCAACTTTTTTTTTTTTCCCGAGATGGAGCCTCAAGCTATCCCCCTGGGTAGAGTGCTATGGCTTCACTACTCACAGCAACCTCCAACTCCTGGGCTCAAGCGAGTCTCCTGCCTCCACCTCCCAAGTAGTTGGGACCACAGGCGCCTGCAACAACGACCGGCTATTTTTTGGTTGCAGCCGTTATTGTTGTTTGGCGGGTCTGGGCTGGATTCGAACCCCTCACCTTAGGTGTATGTGGTGGCGCCTTAGCCACTTGAGCTACAGGCGCTGAGCCTGTAATTCAACTTTTTATTATGATTTTTTCATGATGTTAAAGTGAATCCCAACGATAGTCTCCCTTCAGATAACTAATCATCCCTGCGGTTATCAAAGCCCAGTTGGAAGTCATTGCTGCCACCAACATCTACAACTTGATCTGGCTATTTCACACCAAGACTTGGAAAGATATTCTGTGTGGCATTAAACCCAGCATCAGGGGTGGTCTTTGGGAGCTTCAACAAATGAGGATGCACATCAAACTGAGAAATATAACTCATAAGTTAAAAAAGGTAAAATTCAGCATTCTGATCTTCTTTGTTTTTGTGTAAAAGAATACTGTCAAAATATTAAAGGGAAGATAATGACGGTATCACTGTGTCTTATTCTGATGGGCAGAGCTGCGCTGTAAGATACCTACCAATGTTGCCTTTCATGAAATGGTGTGAGAGAAAGTAAACAAAAAAAATAAAACTCAAACAAATAACAGTAATAATGCAAACATAGCCCAGCAGACTTAGATTGTGAGTAAAACCAACATAATCCCAACCTAACTGAAACATCAAATATTAATCACTTCTAGTAGTACCAGACATATTTCTTTATGACGAAGTTCTCAATCAGAAGGTAGGTAGATATCTAAAAAAGTTATAGAAACTTTTCAGCTCTTCCCAAAATGCTTTCATTTATGATCACATGCAGCGGGGTGACATATAAATCTAAAGCTATAGTATATAAATGATAGAAAATACATTGGGGAAAATAATATACCAGTTGCTAAATAATTCATTAAGTATGCTACAAATTAATAAAAATATATGTTGATAAAACTAGTGCTTCAATTGTGTAAGACCAATTGTATATTGTAGATTTAACGGCATACCCCGTAATCCATAAAATATCACTGTGAATATTCCTGAAGGGTGTAATAAAAAAAGGGTTGGAAGAATCCTAATTAAGATAAATAGCAATTAAATTTTAAGTTTCAGTATCCCAGTTGTATAGTAAATGAAAACTAAATTAGCCTTCAGGAATTTTCATGTCATTATTTAGCCACAAATGGCCTTTAATAAATTTCAAACTAGGTTAAATAGCTGTGTAATTTTCAAACACAAACTGTCCTCAGCCCCACCCACTGTGTGGGTGACATGTTCTGTGACAATTGAAACACTATTTTTTCAACTCCTGGTGCTAAGGCTGTGCTTTCAGACATGTTGATCAAATTAGGCCATGTTTCATGGGTGGAGTCAAACTCATAATCATTGTGTAAACCCAGGGAATGTGTGTGTGTGAACGAGAAAATACACGTGACAACCGTAAGTACTCTACATTCAGCTCAAGCTTCCAATTATAATTTTCTCAGATTTTTGTCAGTGAACCCAAAATAATTGTAGAAGGGCTATTCGTGAACATATACAAATTTATTTTATGAAAACTTTCTCTAATACCTTTTTTATTTTACCTATAATTTCCAATAATATGAATTTATGTTAAGCTGCTGTATTTATTAGATCTTTGTGCAAGACACAGAAAATCAATATGAGAAAAATTGGTGCAAAATTTAAGTGGCCTCAGGAGATTTTATGTGTCTAAAGAAAGCTATTAGGGGGTGAAGTTTTAATGTAAATTTATCTCAACAGTGGAATTCTGTTTCTTCCCCAGCTTCTACGAACTGTCTTTAACACAATACTTAACAAAGACAAGAGCTTAAAGCACAGCATCTGGTTTAACAAAGAAAGCGCTTTAAAGAGAGCAAAGATGATTTCAGCTGGCCCATTTGAACCTGTCAGACAGACATGTTTATTTCATATAAAGTGAAAAAGGAACTGCCTTTGGCATTCATCCTGCAAAAATGTCATAAAACAGTGCATTCTGAAATCCTAAAATGAGCTGAAAGTTTATCATCCAGAACACAGCCTTACATACAGTTCAGATTCAGTTCACCAAACAGGGTGCCCTCAGGCAGCTGGTGGCAGGAGCTCCTTGGATTCCCAAGCAGTAGTTAGTAACTGGAGACCAAATTCAAACAAAGTGTCAACTTCTGGAGTTGAGATTCATTTTTTATTAAGCACATTAGAAAGATTTCTAGGTCTTTGGCATGGCTTTATTTCATTTTTGATGCCAAAATAAGATAAATGTCAAATTGAATAATTAAGAATTAAGCAAAACAGGAAAAGTGATCTCAGTCCACAGAGTAGAACCTGTCAGAGTGATGTGTCCCTGACAGTTACGTCTAAGTTGTGGCTCAGGGATTGATCTGCCTTTAGTACACTAGCTTTATAAAATAACATAGTTTTGTAATCCAATCACATTGTGGCATTATGTTATAGCATTGTCTTTACAGTATAGCATATTATAAATACAGCCCGGAAGGCTGGTGGAGCTGAAATTTAATGCTAGAAATAGGATGTTCTTAAAGCAAAAATGAGTTAAAAGTATAAAGTGACATCCAATAGAGCAGTGACTTTCAGCCCATGTGCCCTGAGAGGGTCTCAGGTGTGCTGCAAAAAATTGTAAAGATAATTAATTAAATTATTTTCAAAAGAAGTTCAAAGCATATAAGTATGTTCTTTGTTTTCCTTTCTTTTCATTCTTTTTTTTTTTTTTGATCAATGAAATTTAAGCGTGCTACAGAAGTTTAACTACAGGTTCAAGTTTGCCATAAGACTGAAAAACAAAAAAGGTGAAAAACTCTGCAATAAGGGGTAGAACCCTCTGCTCCAGGCTTTTTTCTTGTCTCCTCTGTTTCCAATTTTTTTGAAATGACCAGGCAAGCTCAGCTCCCCATCTACCTCACAAGCAACTATTTGGGGCCACAGCATGTGGACTGTAAGATTGGAAAGTCTTTGAAGCAATAAAATATATTAATTACTCTGTGCATGGGAGCTTCGTCACTTTCTCCGGTTTATAAAAGTAGATTTCTATATACTGTCACAGCCACAACAAACGAAAAGGAGTTTAAATGTCCTTAAAAGATGGTGGAGTTTCTTCTACATCTATCCTGTTGGAATGAGCACTGCACAGAATATAAGGGAAACTTTGTTAAAGACCTCCAAAAAAATGCAGGACAGGGATACAGGAAAATATAGCACATCAAGGTAAAAGTCGGTGAGATCTCCAGAGTTCTTTGGGATTAATAGTCAAAAATGATAAATATTAACACTTCCATATCATCGGATTATACAAATCACTAATTTACTTTGATTGTGGGAACCTCATAGCCTGGGGCTCTGACAGGGAAGGGAAGGGTAGCAGTGGGTGTGCCCAGTGGAAAAGGTCTCAGAGAAGGAGGGATGTTGTCTCAGAAAGGTTCTGATGAACATCGGGAAACTGAAGATGGGTTTTTCACAACTTGCAAGTGAGTTGGTAGGACCAGTTGGGTCATGGCTGGGACGCATAGGAAGGATGAGCACTGTGGGGACTGGGGATTTCTCCTACCAGGGGAAGGACCTGGAAAAGGTTCCCAGGAAAACCTGTAAGGGCCCAGCAGGGAGGGTGCATCACCAAAGCTGGCTCATGAGCCACCAGGAGGATGGTGCTACAGCTGCCGGGATGGCAGGTGTCAAGGCACCAACACGGATGGAAAAGGTGAAGAGGGGCCACCACAGGAGGCTGCAGACAGGTCGAGGGGCTGAAGCTGAGCACTGAGCCCAGGAGGGCACCTTGGTTTTGGAAGGTGGACATTGAGTGGGCAGCACAATTCATACCCACGATGGTGGCAGTTTTACCAAAGCCACACAAGCCCATGCACAGAAGACACACTGTGAGGTGCTTCGGGAGTCCCTTCCCCTCTGGACACCTTCAGGTGAAGTGGAGGGCACTCTGGAACACAGGTTAATCTACTGAGTCACAAAGCAAACTGGTGGCAGAGCTTCTGTTCCACCTGTGTCCACTCCTAGTCTCAGCCACCAAGTCAGATGCTGATCCAGCGTGGAAGGAACACAAACAGGAAAGGCAGGAGCAGTGCTCCCATGATCTCAAGCTGAGGCGAGGGGAGTAGCCTTTGATGTCTCCTCTGTGTCAGGTGCACAGCCAACAGGCTTAAAAGAAAAGCAAAGCATCTCTAGGCTCTGTGAGAGAAGAGCCCGAGAAAGGAAAGAGAGTAGCAGCCAAAAGCCATGTGATCAGCGCGAAAACTTCCGGAGCAGGGCCGGGGTCCTGTGTCTTGTCTCAAGTGGGGTAAGGAGGCCATATAAAGGGGAGATGTAGAAATCACACAATGTATCTAGGAAAGTCTTGTCAACAGAAAAATACAGAGAAATGAATCTCAAATAAAAAAGGTTCTATTTAGAATAATGTATAAGAAGCAGCATCAAAATTAGCAACATACACAGAGGGTATCTCTAGGATGCCCAGACAGCAAGCAAAAAGGCTGGGGATTACTGGAGAAAGAATGCTGTGTGAGCAGTGAAGTTTGCCTGACATTGGCAGCACCGTGTAGCAGCTGGTGGGTTTTGCTGGCAAAATCAGCAAAACTACTACACCCTGTCAGTAGCTACTAGGTAAGGCTTGTAACCCTGGAGTCAGGGTTAGGTCCTTGACATTTTAAAAAGAGGCTGTGAGATATTATGACAGGCAGGTGTCTGAGCACCAGGACTGTCTGTCTTAATGTGACTCTCATGGTGAGCTGAGGTTTGGGAATGTCTTTGATGATCTGCGTCAACAAGCAGACATGTTCAAGAGGCCCCTTCACGGCCTCGCTCAGCTCCCTTTCCCAGGGTTTGACACAAGTGACCCTGTTCTGAATCTGATAAAGGTCACAGCCTAAGGCTGATAAATACAAAAGCAGAGATGAAAGAAATAATTTCCAAGGCAAATGAAACTGACCAAAATTTGAAAAAATATAAATTGAAAACCCAGATAACATAATAGCCCTGAAACCATTGCATCCGTTTCCTATCAACACTGTAATGAAGCATCTAGAACCCCGTGGCTTAAAACAGTACACATTCTCTTACAACTCTGCAGGCCAGATATCTGGAAACAGTTTCATGGGGCTAAAGCCCAAGGGCTGGGAGCTCTGGAGGAGAAACCGTCTCTTGCTCCCACTGGCTTCTGGAGGGACTGCGTTCTGGGCTGACAGCACAGCCCTTTCAGCAGCACAACTTCTCGTGTCCACTGTCACTCTTCCTCCTTTCCTGTTATCAAATCACCTTCTTCCTCCTTTTAATAAAGACACTTGTGGTCACATTTAGGATGAACTCAAATGATGGAGAATAGCCTTCCCCTCCCAAGACCTTAATGAACACACCAGCAGGACCCCCTTGCCGCACAAGGTTCTGGGGATGAGTTTGAGGATGAGGACGTAGATGGGAACCATTCTTCAGCCTAACACAAATGTTAAAGATGTCAGACCAATAATAAAATTGTCCCACCCCCTCACCACCCTCTCTCAACGTAAAAATGTATCAGGCTCAGATAAGTTTAAGGTCAAAACATTCAATTCATTCAAGCAAATCAGTAATTCTTATTTCATTTTACAAAATTCAAAAATCTAGAAAAATTATAACCTACCCAACTCCTATAACTTGATCTAAAACAACATGTAATTATATAAGGATAAATGATCATAACCTAATGGCTTATCAATGAATCCTGGCTAATGACTATAGAGGTAACAAAACTAAAATTCTAGCAAAGTCAGATATATCTAAGAAATGCAAACATAGTTTAGCATCGGAAAATCTATTCATATGACAAATTAGGAATTTAAGGAAAAATTACTTTTGATCATCTTAAATATGTAAAAAATATATTTAAATTGCATTTAATAAAAGTCAATGTCCTTTTATAATACAAACGGCTAGCAACTTAGAAATAAAAGTAAAATTCATAATAAAAAATATTTTCTTATCATCCAAAGGGAAAAATAATACAGAGGAGAATAAATAATTAATGGGCAATCAACAGAAATGTCTAATAGACAAGATAAAGAAGTCCAACCTTTCCAGTGATCGAGGAACTGCACACCAAAGCTGCAGTTTCCTATGTCTACAAAGTAAATTGCATGAAAATGTTCATAGCATATTTATAAGTAATTGTCAAACAATTTCATCATTGTGGATCCCATAAAAATGTCAACATTCCTTTTTATGCTTTGAAACTGGTAACTCTTACATAAAAAATCAACAATAATCACCATAAATTTTATGGGAACAAATGAGAAGGAACTAAAGGTACTAAAAGTTATTGTTAAGCTAAAAATATGTTAAAAACATTGCAGTACTAGTACATGAAAAAGCAAACTTTGAAAAAAAGGACTACAATTATAGAGATAGACCAATATACTAAAGATATGGGAATTTACTATTTCACCATGTTGGTATTCTGAATGGGAAAGGGGGGAGGATAGGTCCCCTTCTTACACGTTTCAAGTGAAGGCTATTGGGTAGCCATATTTAAAAAGATAAAAATGTGGTAAAGTTGGAGTCCCTATCTAATAGATAACATCATAATAAATTTCATGTGGTTCAAAGTTTTCATTCATGTTAGGAAATAAACCAGTGATTCACTCCAGTATTCCAGTCTCCCTCTTAAGAGGTGTAGGTAAAAATTAGGTAATCTCAACACCTTCGTGTCAAACTAGAAATCGAAGAGAAATTTCTCTACTTAATATGGTCTATGTAGAGAAAACATACAACTGATATGCTTGAGGCTAGAATGACCCAAGTATTCTCCTTTTACTCAATAATAAGCCAGTGGGTTTCTTGCAGGTAAAATAAGAAACAAATACTTAGTAAAAATCATGCAAATTGAAAAGGAAAACAAAATCCCCTTATAGAGACAATGTTATATGTATTGACCATCTAGAGATAATTATTATAACTAGTAAGATTTAAAAGAAGCTACTGAATATAATACTGAATATAAGATAAATATATAAAAAGGAAAAACATTCTTATTAATCACCTACATCCAGTTAGAAAGACTAATTTGGGGTAAGATTCAAAACAACATTTAAGCTAGCTCAAAGTAAATCTAGGTATGAGAATTTTACAGAAAAAAATAATGATTTTGGGACATTGAGACCTAAAATACATAAAAATTTATAATATATCAATGTAAATTGTTATAAAATTAATATTTACTATGATTCTAATTAAAATTTCAAAAAAATTGCTATTGAAATTAATCCTTACTTTTAAAAAGTAACCAAGATATTTTAAAGAACAAAATCAGGATATCTGCCTTGAAAGTATTGAGACTTACTACAAAGCCTTGGTAATAAAACAGGTAGCATTGTGGTCAAGATCAAATAAAATAGAACAGAAGACCTAGAAGTTTACACATATCCGGAAAATTTATAAATGACAAAGGTATTATAAAGGTCAGGGGAAAGAAGATTTCAATAACTACCTACCATGACTAGTTTTTAATATTTTTAAAGAAAAATATTCTACTTTATATATAAAAAGCAGTTAATTCCAACATATTAAAGATATAAATACAAAAAGCAAAATTTAAACAATTAAAAATATCAGAAAATGTTTTAAAATCCCAGTGAAAATGACTTATAATAAAAATGGAAGAATAAACTGTAAAGGGGGGGAAAAACCCCTGATAATTTCTACTTTTTTAATTAACATTTGCAATTTATTCAGCCAAAGTCACAATTAAAATAGCAAAAGACAATGAAAAAATGGGGAGAAGACATTTCAGAAATAAGAAACCAACAAAGACGTAGTATTGAGAATGATTAAGAAAAACTGAAAATCAATAAGAACAAGATAAATGACAAAAGAAATATATGAAGAAAAGATATAAGCTGAAAGTTTCCAAAAGTGAAATGTCAGGTGGACAACAAATAGATGAACAGTCAATGTGGTATTCAGAGGAACCCAACTGAACCATCCCTATATGCTGTCTTCCATCCACCTGTTAGAATTTAGAGACTGGAAATATCCATGTTGGTCAAGATGGGAACCAACATGAACACTTAATCTTGGTGGGAAGGTAAACAGGTCCACCTGCTGTAGGGATGAGTAACTTAGAAACCAGTAAACCTGAAAATGCACGTGCTTTATACCCCCACAACTTTCCCTCCAGATTTATTCAGCCTTTTGCATGTGTTCTTCAAGAGAAATATGCAGGTGTGTATGGAGCAGGCAAGTATGTATACAGAATAATTTTGAATCAACTTACTAATCTCAGCAGGAGAATCAATATCATTTGATTCAGCAATCCCACTACAAGGTATTTACTCAAAGGAGAAAAAGACATTTTATCATAAAGACACTTGCACTAGAATGTTTATAGCAGCGAAGTTCACAAACACAAAGATGTAGAAATAGCCCAAGTGCCCATTGATATATGAGTGGATTAGTGAAATGTGCTGTCTGTGTTCCATGGAGCACTACTCAGCCAGGAAAAAAAAGTGGTGATCTAGTATCTTTTATAGCAACCTGGTTGGAACTGGAGATCCTTGTCCTAAGTGAAGCATCACAAGAATGGAACAATAAACACCACAGGTGCTCGATATTAAATTATAATTAGCTGATCAATGCTTGTGTGGACATATGAAAGCAAAGCTCAACAGGAGTCAAGTTTGTGGGACCAGGGAGGAGGGAATGGGTAACTTCACACCTAACAGGTACATCACACACTTTCTGGGTGAAGGGCATACTTATCAATCTGACTTGAAATATAACAAAGCAAACTATGCAACAAAAATGTGTGTGCTTCATATTATTCTGAAATAAATGTTAAATAAATATAGTTTATGTGTGTAAATTCCCACATTCTAACACAGTGGGAATATCAGCAAAATAGGGTAACAAAACCAACATAGGATAACCTCACAAAAAGCATGCTGCCACCAGATATTTATGATGGTAATTAAATAAATTGGAAAGAAAATGTACATTCAAATGTTATATATAACGAATACTTAAAAAATCCACAAAAGCCAAATTTGAAATTATGGTCAATTCTGAAAGTGGAGGGAGGTAGTGGGATTTGAAAGTCTTGCGTGGAGACTTTCACACGATGGGTGCTATTTTATTTCTAAATGAATATCTATTTGGTGGACATGTTTTCTTAAACACTAAGAGCATGTTTTTAGCTGTCACTCAGCACCCCTTTGCCTTAATAATTATTAATAACTTTTTAAGAGTCTTTTCAGGCACAACCTTCTTTTGGAAATATATTCCTGGCTCTACGCTGTTTTCAGCATCCCCCTGTGGAAAATCATCTTCATATTGTTTTCTGATGATCAATGTATCAGTTCATCTCAGCCACAGGATGGCTACTGGGGTAAATATCAGAAATGATGTTCATGTACTTCGTATATGCCAGTCATCTTCTAAACACTTGTCTTAGTTCTGGCTGCCATAGCAAAGTATCATAGCCTGGGTGACATAAACAACATTTATTTCTCATAGTTCTGGAGGCTGGAACTGTGAGATCAGGCTGCTAGCATGGTCAGGTTCTAATGAGAGCCTGCCTTTCTGGTTTTCTGATAGCTGAATTCTATTCTCAGGTGGTGACAAGAAATTGAAAATGTTCCCTCAGGTCCCTTTTATAAAGGCACTAATAACATTTGCAAGGGTGCCACCCTCATGACCAAATCTCCTTCCAATGTCTCGCCTGAAAATACCATCAAATTGGGGATTAGAATTCAGCACATGAGTTTCATGGGGACACAAACATTTAGTCCATAATAGCACTTTCTACAAATTGATCTCTAGAGTAAAGAATTCCTCAGGGTCACACAGGTATCTTTTTTGGAAAAAGAAAAAAAAATACATAACACACAGTTATATAGCACTTGTTATATGTCATTTACTCTTCTAGATGCTTTCTGAATTAGTTTCTTAGGATTGTTACCACAAATTACCAAGTGAAGCATAGCTTAAAATAGTAGACATTCAGGGAAAGATGGCAGGGTTGGAAGCACCAGGAATATGTCTCCCACTGAGACAATAATTGCCCGGGAAGACTCTACCTGTAGTGAATTTCTGTCAATTTCAGCCCCTCAAATAGCAGCAACTACCAAATCCCCACCCTAGTCTTCTGGTGCAAAGTCATGCACATGTTCTAGAAGCAGCCTGCACACAGCTTGTGGGAACCAGGATGTACAAATAGAACTCTACCCCTTGACTACATTACTGAGCACCAGTGCTCTGATTGATAACTCTTGTTTGTGATTATGGAGGTGCAGGTAAGAGGTGGGTGGGGTGGCCCCTGTTGCTATACCTCCCCCTTTGACTTCAGTGACTTTCAGGGGATATAAAGAACCAGCAAACTTTTTATTTTTGTCTCTTTTATTTTTCCCTTTTCCCCTCTGAGAGCCTGACATTAAAGTCTTAACTCAGGAAAACCACGAGGTTATACCTGGAGTAACTTTTCCTGCACCATAGCCTGGAGACTCTCTCCAGCTGGTAAGATGGAGTCAGCATGGACCTCACTTCTTTTGTCTCCTGTCTTTCAAATATCATTGTCTTTTGCTTCAAGGAGTCTTAAAAATAGACTTAAAAATTTTTACTCATATATTTTTTCCCCAAAATTTTAGCTGTTTCAAGCAACAGGGTAAATCCAGTCCCTTCTATTTCATCTGGTTAGATGCAGAAGTTTCAACTTCGTGTTTCATGGCAGTGGAATATATTGTTTTACTTTGCATTTCTCTGATTGTGAGTTTAAGCATCTCTATACATATAATGATCTTTTGTGTTTTCTGCCATATAAATTGGCCTATAAATTTTGGGTACCCATCTTCCAGAAGTTCCTTATACGTTTTGATGTCACTCCTTGATAGTTCTATATTTTCAAAATTTCCACTCCTATTATTTGTCCCTTGATCATCTGTTTATTGATAACTACTACAATTTTCAACTGCTTAACAACTATTCATTATTAGAAAAAACTTGATTTTGATTTAATAATATTCATAACTTTTTAAAAAAATAGATTGAAATATTCAAAAGCAACTGAATACATAAAGTATAAATGGACTATACATGCCCAGGTAAAGGTACACATCCAGACATGACCAGAGAATATTTTAAATGTAAACCTCAGGGTGATTCTTGACCCTGAGATAGACTGCAATTATTAAGGAAACAAAAGTAGAACAAAGAAACAAACAAACAAAATTAAAGAAAGCAAACTCTGGGGAAGGAGGAGAATCTGATTTCCAGAATTACCACCTTATAAGGTTCAAATACCTAGTTTTCTCAAAAAAAAAAAAAAAAAGAAAGAAAGAAAGAAAAAGAAATTATAAGACCCACAATGGAAGTAGAGAAGTGTATCTTAATCAAAGGAAATAAATAAATCAACAAAAACTATCATGAAAAAAAACTTGGTAATAGACCTACTAGGCAAGGACTTCAAAATAGACTTAAAAATTATTGTCTTAAATGTGTTCAAAGAACTAAAGGAAGATATATCAAAAATAAAGAAAATGATAGAAGAAGAAAATGCCAATATCAAGTTAACCAGTTTGATGGAAGTGTTTCGGATTGTGTGTGAGAACACCACACTGTACCCCAGAAGTGCATTAATGTACATAGTTACCATTCAATAAAAAAGAAAAAAAATTTAAAAAAAAGAGATAGAAACTCTAAAAATATATTAAAAATAAATTCTGAAAAGTACAATAACAAATGAAGATTTCACTAGAGTGATTCAAAGACAAATTTGAGCAGGCAGAAGAATGAATCAATGAACTTCAAGATTAGGACAATAGAAATTATCATGTCTGCAGAACAAAAGTTTAAAGATGAATAAACAGAACCTGAGGGATCCATGAGACACCAATAAGCAGATCAATATATACATTGTATACTGAACCAGAAGGAGCAAAGAAAAAGGGAAAGAAATAATATTTGAAGATATAGTGGCTGAAAAGTTTTACATTAAATGAAATACATACATATAAACATCTAAGAAGCTCAACAACTTCAAAATGAACTTAATGAGATCCACGCACCTAGACATATTACAATCAAACTTTCAAAAACCAAAGAAATAATCTTAAAAGTAGCAAGAGATAAGTCACTTGTCACACACAAATGATCCTTAATTAGATTATTAGCCACTCTCTCATAGAAATTTTGTAAGATAGTGTTAGTCGGTTAATATATTTCAAGGACCAACAAAAAAATTTTAAAAAGGCAACTCTGGATCACCTAAATCCAGTAAGATTATCCCATATTACAAAATCCCAAAACCAGAGATGCTGCTGGCATGGATGTGGAGAAAAGGGAACACTTCTACACTGCTGGTGGGAATGCAAACTAATACGTTCCTTTTGGAAAGACGTCTCGAGAACACTTAGAGAACTAAAAATAGACCTGCCATTTGATCCTACAATTCCTCTACTAGGTATATATCCAGAAGACCAAAAATCACATTACCATAAAGATATTTGTATCAGAATGTTTATTGCAGCCCAATTCATTATTGCTAGGTCATGGAAGAAGCCCAAGTGTCCATCAACCCACAAATGGATCAGTAAGTTGTGGTATATGTACACCATGGAATATTATGCAGCCCTAAAGAAATATGGAGAATTTACCTCCTTCATGTTTACATGGATGGAGCAGGAAAATGTTCTTCTTAGCAAAGTATCTCAAGAATGGAAGAAAAAGTATCCAATGTACTCAGCCCTATTATGAAACTAGTTTATAGCTTTCATATGAAAGCTATAACCTAATTATAGCCTAAGAATATGGGGAGGGGGGAGGGGGAGGGTATGGGGTCTGGATGGGTAGAGGGAGTGTGATTGGTGGGATCACCTCTATGGTTTATCTTACAAGGGTAAAAGTGAATCTTTCTAAAAGTAGAATGTAAACGTCTTAACACAATGACTAAGAAAATGACATGAAGGCTATGTTAATCAGTTTGATGAAAATATTTCCAACTGTATATAAAAACACCACACTGTACCCCATGATTGCATTAATGTACACAGCTATGATTTAATAAAAAAAAAAGCAACTATCAACCAAGAATCTTATACCCAGCAAAACAGTTCTTCAAAAATCTTGTTCTTCAAAAATGACAAAGGAATTAAAACATTACCAGATCAAAAGTCTTGGGGGAGTTAATTGCCATTAGATCTACTCTATAAGAAATTCTCAGCAGAGTATTGCAGGGTGAAACAGAAGAGTGCTAGACAGTCACTCAGAGCTGTGTGACAAAATAAAACACAGATCCCAGTATAGTATATTCACACAATTATAATATCTAGTATTACTTTAACAATGTTTTGGGGTTTTACTTGATTCAAAAAAACAAATGCATTTCAAAGAACTATTATGTTTTGGGATATACAGTATACAAAGATGTCATTTCATAACATCACAATCAAAAAGTTAAGGGAATGAGCTATTAATGAAGCAAAATTGTGTTATTAGAGTCAAGCTTGTATAAATTCAAATTAGATTGCCATAATTTGTAAATGTTTTCTGTAATTCCCATGTGAACCACAAAGAAAATAACTACTGAACATATGCAAAAGGAAATATAAAATAAATTTAAACATCTTTCTATAAAAAGCAAATTAAACAAAAAGACAATAATACAGAAAATGAGGGAGAATAAATGCCATCAGATACAGCAAATAGCAAAATGATGGAAGTCTATTCTTATCAGCAATTACCTTCTGATTACTTTTAAATTACTTTATTTGATTAAACTCTCCCATATAAGACATATATTGGTCAAATAGATGAAAATAACAGTAATAACAACAAAAAATACCATTCTAATATATGCTGTCCATGAGCTTCCCTTTAGATCCAAAGACACAAAGACACTGAAAGTGAAAGGATGGAACAAGATACTCCACGCATTCAGAACCAGAAGAAAGCAAGGGTGCCTCCACTAACATCAGAAACAATAGACTTTAAGTCAAAAAAGTTAACAAGAGGTAAAGTAAGACATTATATGTTAACAAAAGTTTGAATGCAGTGAGAAAAGAAGGGATTAGAATAGTTAAAATCATGGTGATATTAATTAGAAGGGGCATTGCCGGGGTGTGGAAGAGAAGGAAAGGGGAGTGAATTGTTTAATGGATACAGAGTTTCAGTTTTACAAGATGAAAATGGAGAGATTGATGTACAGTGTTATGAATACAATTGATAATGTACCATTGAACTTTACATGTAAAAGTAGTTAAGACTGTAAATTTTATTCTACGTGTATTTTACCTTGATACAAATAGGAGAAAACTAAAAGGAGAATGCTTTCTCTCGTAGTTGAAGGGTCCAGAAGTCCAAGGCCAAAGTTTTGGTGGGATCAGTACCCCAGAAGTCCAAGATCAAAGTTTGGAGGGATCGGCCCCTCCTGAGATTTCAGGGGAGATGTGTCTGTAGCTCTGCCAGCAAGTCTCACCATGACCTTCTCCTCCAGTCTCTCTTCGTGTTCTTCTTCTTAAAAGGATGCCAATCATTGACTATCTAAATCCCAGGTATTTTCATCTTGGAATTCTAATTGCTAATTGCATCTCCAGAGATTCCCTTTGTAAATAAGGTCGCATGCTGAGGTTCTCAGTGGATGCAAATTTTGGAGACACCATTCGACCTACTACGGTTTCCAAGTATTTACTCAGTGAATTTGCACAATGGGCCCATCGGGTAATGATATATTTGTTCCATTTTTATAGAAGAGGAAACCAAGGCACAGAGGGTTTAAAACACTTGCCTAATGTCACACACCTGGAAAGAGTTTTGAGCAGAGGTGTCTGGCACCAGGTCCAGAGTTCTGTCGACTTTTCCACACTTTCAGGAAGTAGGCAGGTGCCCTGAGCACTTTCCTCAGCTTGCCTGGGAGCCTGGGGAGGAGGACACAACTAACGGACCTTGATACATACCTATCAGGGTACCACTCCCCGGTTCCTATCCCAGGGCCCAAACTTCTCACATAAACACGAAACTGTCACACACAGGTAAGCACGGCACCATCCACCTACAGTCTCCACATCCTGCGCGTGGCTTTTAAGTCATCTGAACATCATTCACATGATCACCAAGAGAGGACCAGCAATAGGGTCCAGGTGGCCTGGACATCAGCAGTTCTGTGGTCAACCTGTCCTTGACCTGTTTTGAAATCACTAGCTGTATAGCAATATTAGGTAAGAATATTCCCTTATTTGGGGGAAGAATAGTGCAAACAAGACTGGCAGTCACCTCCTTGGAAATGTGTTTTTGAACAGTTGTTCCACTTACCCCCCTCCATCCCTGACTAGCATCTCTAGGCCTGATAAGAGAGGTCCTGACAGAATGTGGGAAGTTGGAATTGATACAGGAAGGCCGGCCTGGGCTGGGTTCAGCCTCCCCACATTTGTGGCACTCCTCTGCACTCTCAGCTTCTGGGTCTGTAAGTCCTGCCCAGACTACATGGAATATTCTCCAAGCACCACTTCCCCTGAGTCTGAGAATCAAGGCCGAGGGTGTGTCTGTGTGACTTCGTCCCATGTGAAAGAGCTGACCCTTTCCAGCCTGTTTTGAGCCCCATAGCTCAGCCTACACCCTCGAGGGGCCCTCTGTAGGGGACCGTGGGACATGCGGCCATCATGGGGTAATCAACCCTCTGGGATTGGGTTCACAGCTGCAGCTCAAGTCTTATAACACCCAAGAGACATGATTATCTGCTGTCATGCTTTAATTCTTAATTAAAACAAGAACCAGCACTAAAATAGGATTGGGGAGAGGGTTAAGCTCCTCTCTGGTGAGACCTAGGGGTATGTGGGCTCCCCTCGAGCTTCAGGTCACAGCCCTGAGGGCCCCTCCTGGAGCATGAGCAAGGGCCCCTCCAGCAGAAAACTTAACACTGCATCATTTCCAAGGATCCCCCCGAATGCAGAGGGCCTATGGCTCTCATGTCAACAGCAATCCGGGCATTTTCAGGTTCATACCCTCTTAACCTTCTGAGTGCACTTCTGAGCTGCGTTCTCATTAGCAGGTTTTTGTAGACAGTAAAGCAAGGGGCCGATACTCATTATGCTTATAACAGAAAATGAGAGTAGCCGTGTTACATTGAATGCATGGAAACCAAACCTGCAATTAGAGAAAGTAATTTTAAACCACAGTGAAATATTAATATGAAATGTGTTGCAAAGACAAGAATCTAATTAACACAAGTTAAAGAAAAGCCTTAAAGAATCTAATTTTATGGTCTTTTTAAATAAAAATTAACCTGATTAGAGTTCCCTCTTAAAGGTGACATTTATTAAAAAAAAAAAAAAAGTTCCAAGCAATTTAACTACAATGGACTTCAACAAGACAACTTCCTGTCTGCACAGACGCCCTATTTTTAAATTTTATGAGGTTCTTCTGGCAGAGTTTTGTAGCAGTTAAGATGAAAATCCGGATGCATGGCCCCCTTTAAAAGAAGGGGGTGAAAGAAAAAGGGAAGGAAGAGGAAGAAGAAAGAAAAATAATCAATTTGGTATCAAATTTATTCCAAAGCAGAGAAGTGCATATTTTTTTTTTTCTGATTGTGGAAAAAAGACATGCAGGGAGGTCAAAGGTCACACAGAGAGGAGACAGTATTGTGTAGGAACTGTCACGCATCACCACCTATTCTGACATGCACAGGGCCGTTTGTTGTCTGTCGAACATGCAAATTAAGTGCCTGCTGTCATAGCCAGCCGATATCTGAAAGTGGCAAATGAGACCACCTGTAACCAGTGAATGGGGTGATGGACAAGCATTCAGCGCTCGTCATCGCCGAGGCCATTCACACCACCTCCGAATCGCATATGACATGTAAAAATCTTTTCTTAATATTCACAACCGGGAAGTTTGGGGAATTATGGAGGCTTCAACTGCAGCATCTAATGGGTTCTCCAGGCAGACAGCTGTGACTGTGAGCTGGCTTGATAATTAGGTGTCCAGGAAGATTTTATGCTACGAATCAGTTAAAAGAGAGAAAAGAAAAAGAAAATAATGGCAAGCGAAACTCGCTGGGATGGAAATTGCATTAACCCTTCTGTGCCTTGTTGCTTGCAAGCTTTCTGTGAACCGGGATTAATTTTCTAGATACAGTGTCCTCACACCTTCTTTGTGTGGGTTTAATTTGTAAACACGTCCCAGTGCACAGGATGGGACATCTTCCTAATGCGGAGTCCCGGCCAAGAAAGGGTTGCTCGACACTAAATGTGATACCACTTTGCAAAGTCACGCAAAGACTCCTAACATGCACTAAAATTTTTCCGTCCAAATACAATTTTTGAAAGGTATATTCTATCAAAACATAAAAGACGAGGACAGGAAATGACGGCTGCCTTCATGCAAATCAAAGTGTTTAATATCCAGCTTCCGTCTTTCGCAGAATTTCTTCCCCAGATGTTCATACTGATTTCTATAGAAAGGTCACCAGAAGAAGCCGTCTATGCAAAAGCAAAACGAAAATGAAGTCTGACCGGGAACCCCGTATTCCACCCATTTAGAGCAGAACTAAAACACAGGAGGTACTGAATTATCCTGAAATGAGATTCAGTGATTTAACCCAGAATGGCGTTGTTTATTGAAAACGATCCTCATCGGAAAAGTCAAGACTGGCATTTTCTCGAGTAATGGGCTGCTTTCTCCTCCCTTTTAACCTCAGTGACAGGGGCTGTGACAAGTTTGCCAACTCAGGCTGGGAATGGCATCTCTGGGTCAGCACCTGGAACTTGCCCAGAGCTGAACCAGGGGCTCTGAGCTCCTTTGCCTTCTGAACCTGTGACTCTGTCTTCCCAGAGCAGACGAGTCTTCCCTTGGTTCCAACGGGGGCAAGTACCAGAGCACCTGGCTTCTTTGGAGGGAGCTGGAGGGTCTGTATCAAACTGGGGCCCACCGCAGAGTTTGCATAAAGTGATGCCACGTGTGTTCCATCGGAAGATCCCAAGGATCAAAAAGCCTGTTTTGAAAGGGCTGGGTCCCTGTCCTTTAGCGCTCAGCTCTGTTAATGACGCTTGGGTTTAGACACCGTTTGGGACAGGATGGCTGTCATTTGTGTCTCTTCCAATCGCCATGCCACTGTGTAGAAAGGTCAGCATGCTGATAACTGGCAAAGCTCTGTCACCAGTGATGCTTCAAGGAAAACAGGAGTGAAAAGTCTGCCCTCTTGACACTTAGATTCTAGTGAAGGAAAACACAACATTACAAAGATCATAAGTGCTTAAAGCTGTGGGCTGCTGCACCGGCCATGGAAAACAACTGAGGTGGCTCAGCAGTAGGATGACGGCACAAGGGACACCACTTACAAGAGGGGGAAGAGGGCAATAAAAATCACCAGAGAAGTTTCTTTTGTTAAATATGTGCGATAGAGAATATTTTAAAAACTCAAAGTGATATTAAAAAACAGTAGAAAATGCCAGAACAGCCTATTTCTAATAATAAACTAGAACCAGCTGTGTCAGTGGGGTGGTTGTTAAACACAACCATTTTAAAGATTTAATTATATAGATTTAAAAGTAAGTATATTCTACGACAGACAAAAGTAATGAGTACTCAGCGGATACAATTCCTGAATTCTTTCAGTACATCGCACTATCTTGCAGGTGTTGGGCTGTTCTGGTCTCCTCGCCTGTGCCATGGGACAGCTCATGATGGGGCTGCCCAGCGTCTCTCCACAGCTCCCTGGTCAGCAGCACAGTACAGACAGAGATTGGCCGGCTATACCAGGGATATTTACACAATGGAAATTGGCAAATGCCAGTGGGCAGACCCATCTCACCCCCTAAGGGATGGCTGGTGGTACAATATTCCTTAGCACATGGCTCTCCTTACCCTGTGCAGACTTCCTGACACCTGGAAGGGTTCTGGTCAGCAGGATATTTGCACATTAGCTGAAGGGATACTGAGATGCCAGGCAGGGCAGGCTTTCCTGATCCAGATACCAGGCTTTGCAATGTTTTCCTTGTGGTATCAGCCCCTGCTTATCAAGAAACTTCCCTTCCCTCCTGGCCTCTAGGTGACCTAGAAACTGTCCCACACCTCATCAAAAGTACTTCATGGGAGACATTGACACCAGGCCGGTCCCAGAGAGGCCCTTGAGTAGACATCTTCACCTGAATGACTGTCATGGGGACTGCAGGGCACAGGAAGCTGAGGATCCTGACCAGCAGCTCGGCTGTTTCTGATTAGATTCTCCGAGTTGCCCCAGGAAGTGAGGTCCACCTAAGAGGCTGTGTCTTTTTTGATCTTGATGTCCTCAATGCCTGAGCTCAGGTCCTTTTAAGGTCCTAGGCTCTTTACAGCAATATCAGACGTCAGAGAACCGGGACCCCTGAGAGTCTCTGCCTCTCCTCTGGGTGGGGCGCCTTGGGGCACAGTGGGCCCAGGCCATGGGTATAGAAGCTGAGAGTGTGGGGGACAATTCAAATGTGACAGTTACCCATTTGGCTGCATTCCTCCAAATTCATATCACAGTGACATCGTCTGCAAAGAGATTTAATAGCTATTTATATTGAATTAGGGAAAAATAAATGTCTATTTTTGTAGAAATGAAAGAAAGCACTTTTGTTTAACAACACTCGGAATTTGGATGGTTGATTCCTTCGTTCTAGGCTGAATGACAGAAAAAAGTGCTGAGAAGGCAGACTCGGAGTTTCAGTAGATCTGCCCCAGTTACACCAGACGTGGGCTACTGGGTTTGGCACCTGACTTTTGATCAGCTTTGATTATAAGGAACAACTAAACCGTATTTCCATTCCCTAACTGCGCTGCTTACCTGTGAGAGCATGTGCCCGAATCAGCACAAAATCAGCGGCTGCAGCAATGTCTCAATGGCACATGAGCATGTTTGCTTGTGTGTTTGTGTGTGCAGATGTTTAATGGCGGGGTCAGGGAGAAAGGGACCCTCGGCATTTTAAGAAATGGCAGCAGGTGAGTGGCAGCATGCTGGAGCTGCAGACAAAGTCAGCCTACCTGATGGGGAAGGGCCCCTGGAGGGGGTGCGATGGCTGTTCCTGCCTCACGGGGCCAGCAGGGTTTGTCTAGCATTTATATTTCTGGTTAAAGGGGAATTTGTTCCCCAGGAATCAAGCCAGGCTAAGGGGCTGGAATTTGGGAATTGAGCATAGAAGAAAGAGGGAGTGAGCGTAAGGAAGACGGATGCTTCTTGGATACACTGGGAGAAAATTCTGTATTATTGGTCATGCCTTTGCCTTCCAGAGCCTCCAGGGTCTCAATGTCCTCAGGGGTGGGGTCAGAGCCCTATGGGGCCAAGAGACACTGGGGTGAGGGGAGGTGGGGGCTGCTCTTCAAGATTGAGTCTCCTGTCAGAACCCACAGGACTTTGACAGAAAGATTTATTCTTGAACCACTTAGAGGTTTTATTATTTTCATTTTTTTTATTAAATCATAGCTGTGTACATTAATGCAATCATTGGGTATAGTGTGGTGTTTTCATATATAATTTGAAATATTTTCATCAAACTGGTTAATAGCCCTCATGTCATTTTCTTAGCTATTGTGTTAAGACATTTATATTCTACTTTTAGAAAGATTCACTTGTACTCTTGTAAGATAAACCATCGAGGTGATCCCTCCCATCATCCTCCCTCACAAAGCCCAGTAGGGTTGCACCTGTGGTTCAAGGAGTATGGCACAGGCCCCATATGCCAGAGGTGATGGGTTCAAACCCAGCCCTGGCCAAAAAAAAAAAAAAAATTCTGAATCCTTAAAAAAAAAAAAAATCCCAGTGCCCTATATAACACTAAGCAACTATCAAGTGGTGGAATTTAGAACAACTCTGGGAGGAAGACATGGCCCTGCCCCTTCTGCAGACACGCAGAACAAACTGGCCGTCCCTGGCTCACCTTGTGTTGATTCTTCTCACACAGTTTTATTTAGTGTATAGTAAGACCCATAGTGGTGGTGTGTTTTTTCATAGTAAATGTCACAAATTTAATCCCAGAAACAAACAGATTGTTTTCTACTAACCACTGGAGGTTAACTTAGTGAATTGCAAGGGGGGAACTATTTTGGTAATATTTGGTAATATTCTTGCTGTATGGCCTGGTTAAAAGGCTCTGAGTACTTCCCCAGAAACCCACCCACATTTCCTCTTCCCAGACGGTCAGCACGCTCCTGCTGCCCACCTGACAGTGGATTTACAGGGTGCCCTACCAGGGTACCAGGTGGGGTGCAACAGAGCACCCACAAGGTTCTCAGACTCTGCTGAAACAGAAGTGTGATTTTCTCAGCAGACATGGAGTCCTCCTTCCCACCTGAGCTCCTAGAAAAGATGTTCTGGAAACTGCTAGCGATTTGACGCAGAGCCTGACCAAATCACAACCTCTGCTAACATTGCCTTCCAGTTGAAGAAAATTCTAGATTTTAGAAATATTTGTTCATAACATCACTCAACTGAGTATGTCAGCATATTTTTTTACTTTATTCAAACCTAAAAAAGACTTACTGTCTATTCAAGTCTTTGGATTTTCTGTATCAAGAGCAGTGTTTTTACTCGACCTTGTTATTGTTGCAGTTTGGGGCCAGGGCCAGGTTTGAACCTGCCACCCCTGGTATATGGGGATACTCATATCCACAGGAGCCACCCTGCTCAACCTTCTTTAATCTCTTGATAAATGACCCCTACCCTGGCCCCTGCATGCTGGCGGGATCCTTCCCCAGCCCTCTCAGCACCAGCCAACCACGGCCATGTATATTTTTGGATTTTATTCCACAGACGTCCAGCTTTCCCATAGTGGAAAAAATGCCAAACAATAATCATAAAAGATAATCACCATGTTTAAAGCATTGTTGTACATGTGAAGTTTTGCTTCAAGCTTAAAGGTGAACTCTTTGGATTATAAGTTTCTTGGAACATTTGGCAATGTTTTAAGTGCACAACTGGACACAGTTATTATGTCAAACTTTATAAAGGCTTCAAGCTGTGGACAAAATAACAAAAAGGAGCTTTGACACACTGACCAGGCCTTTTTTCTATTTTTCCCTTTCATGTTGGTTTCAGGTGATTTTTGGTCAAATGGCTGAGTAAACTGGAAGAAGCTATAAATGTTTAATTGCAGTCTCATGTGGCTCTGGGCAGGGGCTCCTCACTTTCTACCAGGATAGTTTACGTCAAGTGGACTCCTTATAGTGCTGAAGTCAGTAATGGCATATTATGATTCAAGAAAAAAGAAAAACTAAAAATTTTGCATACAATGTAGGAGTGTGACTACTTTCCTCTGTACCACGTCTACGTTGAGATTCTGACTGTCCCTAATGAAAACCTCCATGGGCAGCACCTGTGGCTCAAGGTGCAGGGCTCCAGCCCCATATATCATAGGTGGTGGGTTCAAATCTGACCCCAGCCAAAAAAAGACCACAAAACCCCCATGATTGTCCTCCCCTACCCTGAGGGTGACATGTGGGCACCTGAAACACCAGGTGTGTTTCGGCAACCTGCCCTCAAAATACCTTCACGTTCATTTCACTTGAAAAGAAGACATTGCTGTGTTTTTCTTAGAAGATTTGGAGGCCGGTGAGAGAGGTTTGCAAAATAAACACTAGCCCTTACATTGTGGAATAGTACCGCGTGACTAACAAGCAGCTAATTGGGGACTTACTTATATGGAGCCATTTCGTTGATGGCGTCTGGGCAGACATGCTTCTAAACCAAACATTGGTTTAGGGAGGGAGAAAACACATCTTTTTATAGAAATGCTGGCAAGTGAAAAATCAATGCACAGGATGTGTCTATAACATAAAGATGACATTCAACAACACTAAACAAATTCTCTCCAAAAGAGAGACAAAAAAGCTACTCGATCATTCCACTGATTTAATATAAAATGGTGTATTTTGATTCTGAGCAGCAAGAAGAAAAATACTTTTCCTGTTTTAAGATATGCTCTGGTTTCTCTTCAGATCATATAAATCTTTCACCTTTTACTCTTCTTGTTTTGAAACTAAACAAAACACAAAATCCCCCCAAAAAGGCATCGTCTGGGTCTAGTTCATATAATAACACACAGTGAACGGCAGACACAGGGAGCCTGTTTGAAAGAAACAAATTTTAATATTTCACCAATATGCTGCTTCTGTAAAGTTTTGATGGATCTTTTAATATATACAATTTGAAATTAGTTTGTGTGATTTGGCTACGAAAGAATTAAAAACATTTTATTTCTCCAGTAAAGTTGAGTAGTTTTTTTCTCCACACATTTTTCCTTCTTATTTTTTGGTAGTGATGTTACTATTTCCTTAATTATAAAGTACAGATATACTGTAAAGGGGGTCATTTTTAGACCCATGGTTCTATAGCATATGAAGTTTATTATGATCAATTATATATAAAAATGCAAGAAATATAGACTTTGCTTCCCACCTCCTTCCAGAATTCTTTTCTTATTGCATTTCAGTCTTATTTGAAATTGAGGAGATACACACACACACATATATATACATATATGAATATATATATTTTTTATTAAATAATAGCTGTATACCTTAATGCAATCATGAGTACAATGTGCTGGTTTTATATACATTTTGAAATGTTTTCATCAAATTGGTTAACATAGCCTTCATGGCATTTTCTTAGGTGTCGTGTTAAGACATTTATATTCTACACCTAGTAAATTTCACATGTACCCTTGTAATATGCACCGTAGGTGTGGTCTCACCAATTTCCTATTTTAAAAATTTATGTGGAGAGGTTGGAAAGGGATAAAAATTTATCTATGGGGTCCCACAAACACTATTCTAGAGACAGGCACAGGAGAAGCCAGACGTCAGCATTATACAGGAATCCACGGAGTGAATACTTGTATACCCCTTAATATTTTGAACTAAAAGAAAAAATAAAATTTTTTAAAAATTATTAGTGTTACAATTATTATTCCCTTTTAGAACTAAATTTCACATCCTCTGTCCTTCTAGGCAATGGCAGAAAAATTGGAATGGCTTCTGCCCCATGTCTGCGGGGAAGCCTAGTTTTGGCACATGTGCCAGCCAGCGTCAAGCAGGCATGGGTTTCCATCACAAACATCTACAGCTCCATTTCATATAAATAAATATGCAAACACAGACATAAGCATATGTGCTTTCTATAGGGGTGTCAAATCAGACCTCCAAAACAGAAGGAGGTCTGGAAATGGTCTCTTAGTTAGACCAAAATAAAGACTGCTTCCCAGCCTGGTGACAAGACATTAACCTATTCAGTCAATTCAGGACTGAGCACATGCTCTTATTTTGTAGCAACATATATCATTAAGTTTAAAAATATTTAGGTTACATTTATGGTATAATATTTGTATCCTATGATTTCGACATTGCTAATTGTAATTGTTTTAAACTTCTCATCTTTAAAACACGAACTCTCCCCCATTGCAGTATTAGCTTCTGTTTCCAAGGAAATTTTTAAAAGATTCCTTTTCTTCTCCAAAAATGTCTTGTTCAAAAATTGACCTCCGCATGCTTCATGTAGGTTATAACTCAAATGGTAAGAATAAAAAAGAAAATATATGTCATAATAGAAGCAACCTTTTCTCTTTTTTTTTTTTTTGGAAAATATGCTTTTAGTATTAAACTATTTATTTCATTTGAAAACATGAGAATACATTTTGCATTTAATTCTGCCTAATGATAATGTGTTTGTGTTTACAAAGTCTGAGGACGGCATTAATCACGGTAGCCACCTTTATTTGTGATCATCTGACCCACTGCTGGGAATAACTATTTAAAAAGTCATTGGTACAAATATTCACGGTTTGAGTCATAAAATAAGCTGGTAAAACAAATAATAGTAATGTGAGGCATGTTTTGTGGTTTTTTCATATTTTAGCAAGGTTATTTTAATAGATTACTTCAGGGAGCTTTCCTAGCCTATTTTAAAATAGTTGGCCCCCTGTATGAATATAAATTATTTGACAACATATGGTAGCAGAGGGCGCTGCCGGACCCCATGTCTGTGCAGCCTGCACAAAGGGCAGGCATTGTCCCTGGTGATGAAGTTCTCAAGTAGAAGTTCCGTGGTGGCGGCACCAAGTTGCCTGCACGTTGTAGGGCCACAGCACTTGGTAAAACGAGGGACAGCTGCGCCAATTCTACATAATTAGTCAAGGTCAGACACTGCAAATGGAGGACATTCGCCATTTGTCAGGGGAACAATGGAGGGAGACCTGAGCCTTCTCAACTGGGAGTGACTGTGAGAGGCCTCATTGAACGCGGGTGAAGCAAGCCTGCCCTCTTTTGTGCTGGCTGGAAAGGGCCAGCCGCTCAGGACAATTCACACGTTAGCACGGGCAAGGCAAACCAATGTCACAAAACACAATCTTGTTTTAACTACCAGAAGCATATGTTCATTGACACAGCATAATGTTGGTGACACTTGAAGAAAACAGTGAAAGAGGAAACGAGAATAAACGTATTTTTTACATGTGCTGGGGATTCCATGTTTCCTTCCTCTATTCAGTGGTGTAATCTTTTAAGTTACCACTTCATGCAATGTAATCCCTTAGATAAAGGGATGATTACTTTCAGATGAGCAGTGGACCTTTGGAATGAGGAAGGTCTGTGGCTGGAGCTGAGATGCTTTGTCTTAACGGACGATGTAGAGTGCTTTATCTCCACCAGCAAAAATGAAACACAGGTTCAAATTGTCCCCTGAAAGGAATCGCCATGGAGGAAAACTTTTAGTATTGTAGATATTTCAGACATGCTCAAAAATTCTGATTTGCCCACCAAGCAGGTGCAGTCTGCGTCGGTTTTAGGCAGCAGAGAGGCAGGACGGCAGCTTTTAAACTGAGGCCCATGAAGACTGCGAAGCTTCTTTTTCTCGATGCCTGGCCCGTATCCAGTGAAGAGGAAAGCTTCTCGTTTCCCCCCAACCTTGATTTTCTGCTGCTCTTTCCAACTTGTATAACTCTGAGTGCAGAGAGGGCCCAGGCCAGCCTGAATCGAGGCCCACCTGGGGTCCCCAGCCCACTCCTGGGGCACCTTCCTCCTACCTGCGAGCAGCCCTGTGGGGACCGAGGACAGGCCGGCACAGGGGACTCAGGCATGGGCTGCGGGGGCTGCGGGGGCTGCTCCTCAGCTCGCTCACCTGATCACAGTTTCCAGGTGACTTTCTCTCTTCGGACTCGGGGTCCTCATTACGGACGGTCTCACTACAATGTCTCCCCACAAATCAGATTGATTTCCGTCCACGCACTTTAGAACAGTTTCCACCTCCAGCAGGAGGCAAAGAATTACTCTAAAACCAAGAAGTAACTCAATGGCACGTACACACACAATCTGTTAGAAATCAGAGTGCTTTGAATTTGTGGAAAACCCCGGAGGCGGAAGAGGGTTTCACCTTTCACTTGTAAGTCCCCATAACGGTAGTTCATTATCTCCCTGTGTACAAAGCAACGCGTCACTGATTAGCCTTTTATCACACTTTGATTTTCAAATGAATAAATCAAATAAGGAGAAATGAGGCTCAAAATTCCTTTTCCATTACTGCTAGCAAGACAAGTGAATTGCCTTCCACAGGAATTTCTAAGTCTGTGTGGGAAGAAACCACTCCGGTCCCTGCACCCAGCTGTGCACGCTGCAGGCTCACCCCGAGTTTGCACACTACTTCCCCATCCGTCTCGCGGAAAGAACAATCCCCACCTATTTCTCCCGCAGACTTCCTCACTTCCACATAAAAAAGACAAACAAACAGAGCAATACTGTCACCTCTGATATCAGAGCCATTTCTCCCACAGTTTTCACATCCTGCGGCTTTCCTCCTGTGTCCTCCCGAGAAAGCGAGGAATCTGCTGTGTAATTTGGGCAACCCGCGCACACGGGCTCACAGACTTCACCCTCCGTGAGGTTAATAAAGATAATGACCTATTAGCTTCTTGGTTCCTCCGTAGCACAGTTTATCCTTGGGCGTAAGGGAATGACAATTTCATGTAACCATGGCAAATTACCTTCTCTGAATTCTCACTAGAAAATATATTCAGCAATTAAAAATGAAATATACTATTCAATCAACTCCTCATTTATAATACTCCTTCACGCACGCTTTTCTTACACTTACAAGTGCTGCTGTTTCTATGGAGCAGAACTGCATTTGCTACAGTTCCATTAAGAGGGTTTTTTGGAAAAATCCTTGCAAGTTCCCCTGCCGCGCAGCCCCACCTCGGCGCTCAGCCCTCCATCTGCCAACCACTGTACTAGGAGGTTCCAGTGGTTAATCATTCTGGGGAAAAGGATGCACAAAGCACACCAGGCTATCTATGGTTCCAATTTAATCTGAAGGGGGAACAATCACTGCTAATGTGAGATTATGATTCAGCATGTTTATTACAATGCCATTATGGCTGATTATTTTTATTTCAGTCAGTAACAGATGCAATTAACACAGTCTCTATGGACTTAAAGGCAGTCCTGTATTTATTTCTGATTTTATATGTGATGAAAGTTGATTGAACTAATGAAAAGAAATAATATTTATCATCAAGCATTCAGTAGCCACAGTCTTTGGTAAATGAAGACTGTTTCTCCCAGCCAGAAGTGCATTCAGACTCAACTAATTTAACCCTAAAAGGCAGCCACACATATTCAATATACGGGTAATTCCCTACTTCTCAATGGATAAAGTCATTTTTTCCACAGGTTAGATTTCTCTGAATGGAGAGAAGAAGTCAGCACATTTCTACCAAAACTACAATGATGTGAGCACTTAAACACATTTTGGCTTCAACTTTCTTAAGTTTGGGGGGGAAAGTACTTCATGTATTTCTTATCAGCTCTAATTATAATATGTTGCATATCAGCTCTGTCTTTTAAGATGGCAAATTTTAGATTTGACGGCTCCATATCATAAGTCACCCCAAAACGCATTAACCAAATAATTCTGGATGAGAGAAATACTGTAATTTTTCTCTTTTTTCTACTTTATGAGGGCCTTCAAATTGCTCCTCCCTCACTTAGGAATGTTATTCTACCCGTGAAAACACCAAAAGGAGAGCAGGCCTCGCAGGAAAACCGGGCACTTTACATCAAGGCTTGTTCTGATTTTTCATATTGATTCATCTAATTTTCAAATATTAGGTAAAAATTACAAAAGTCTAAGAATCTGTAAATTAGTTACATGGTTTTAAAATTTCTACTTTGTGCTATAAAGTACTTGTTTTTAGCTTTAAAGAATCTTACAGCTGTAATTATTACCACTTATCTTTTTTTAAAGACCAGACTTAAGTTACTTCCTGGTAGTGAATTTTAATGACTGCCAATGTCCCTAATGGGATCCTAGTGACCTAAAATAATTAATAGGCCTCGGAAAGGCCCACGTTGTCAATCAGGAGCGTGCTGGGAAAATCTCACAGACCGAGTCCCACAACGCGCGAGTCTCGGTGCCAGCAACAGACAGATGTGGGATTTTCCACTCTTGGGTTTAAATTTAGACTCTCGTCTCTGCATCCGTGCCTCTCCGGAGATAATCACGCACAGTTGACCGTGGGTCAATGAGAGTTTATTGCTGCTATTTTGGTTTTGCTTTCTGCATTCCACTCCTGCATTTGCTTTATGTAAATCACTAACTAACTATTCATCTTGGCTGAGGATCCTTTGGTTCACGCTCCACAAGCTGAGGAGACGCAGCACTGATGAGGTTTCGTGATAAGAAAGGGTGATGTCTGGTTGGCTGATAACACGGCTTCTGATGGCACCGGCTGGGGGTACAGACAGGCACACACGGACAGCCACGTGCGGGGGGGCCGCTCCTCTGAAGTCTCATAAAGCCGTGTAGTCCTTCACTGTTTTATTAGATATTCCTAAAGAGAGGAAATCATTAGCATCACGTTCCCACTAAATTTACAAAATCAAATATTTCATTGTATTCAAGAAGGTGAGAATAAAAGAAAGGTAAGCTAACCTCTACAGATTCTGAAGGAAGATTTGTTTCTTCACCTTAGGCAACTCTTGAACTATTACCCGAATTATCTCAGCATCTGACATCACTGAATATAGTTCTAAAATGAAACAGGTAGAGAATCATATATCTGAACAAGGATATTATTCATGATTTGGTCAAATTACTTATTGTCAGTCAGTTGATTCTATTTTTTTCCTTCCTTTAGTTTTGCAAAGACAGTCACTATATGTCTTAGTTCCATTCCAAAATATTATTCAGAGACCTGTTTTATTTATAATTGTGCCAGACTTCGAACAGCAGAAATTTAGAAAAGATGCCCAAGAAAACACTAAGGAGAAAGGAAACTTTTCATAGAAAATAGCCACTTGGGATACTGACCCCAGGAATACAATTTAGAAAAGGCCCCTTTTCTGGAACGGTCGTCTGGATGGTCCAACAGCTCCCTCTACCCCTTCCAAGTGGGAAACATTAATCATAGGATCCCGTACGCGGCGGAGAGAGGTGGGAAGCATAGGCACTGGCTTTGAAAGACACGGAAGTGTCTCCTCGTTCTAAACAGGAGCTCTAAAACGCTGCAGAACAGGCAGAAACCAGTGAAAACTCTCCTGTAAACACTACCCAGGAAGAACCTGTCACAAGTTTCTCTTCATTAGCTGCCTTGATGACTGGCCGGAGGTAATAATTAAAGGGAGTTATTTTACGGTATTAATAGTGCAAAGAGTATTCAAAGGTGGCTCCATTTGTCATGCCTTATTAGCAAAAGCATGGGAAAAATATTAAGGGAGCCATAAACCTAACCTCCAAAAAGGAAGACTTCCGCCAAATGGATTTGACTTTCCTGTGCTCCCCTCTGGGCCAGTTCCTTCCAGAAGGAAAGAGAGGGGGTTGTGGGGAAGACTTTATATATACCCTATATACAAAATTTACATGCACATAAATCTTATATTCATAGCTAAAACATTTATGATGACATTATTTGCCCTATTTAAAATTTCCCATGTTATATTTGCCCCAAAGACCACTTATGCTTATTAATTACACGCCACCTAATTTAGATATTTAACACATTCAAACCTCTTTCCCCCGGGGAAAATGATTAAACAGGCAGTCATCGCTAGTTAAAACCACACTTATCATTTGAAATCCTTTGCCCGTGATCTGTCTTGCTGCTAATCCACCTTGCTGTGGGTTCACTTTCACTCCGAGTCCTTCTCCTGCACAAGTGTGTAATTCATGCATTCACCCACTCAGTCACTCACTGAACGTGACCGAGGACATTCCACGGTGGGAGTGAGCCCTGGGCACATGCCTGGGGGCTCTGAGAATGCCAAGTGGCTGCTCTGTCTACACAAGGGAGGCGGGCAGCTAGAGTCAGCCAGAGATGGTGCTGCACGTCTCAGAAATAAAGGTGCCAGGCAGAAGCACAGCCCAGGACGGTGGCCTCTCTCTTCTTATGCAAGCCAACTGTGACCCGAATTAAAGAAAAAAAAAAAAAAACATATGTATATATATATATATATGTTTTGTAGCCTAATGGTCTAATGTCTCCGTGTGCATATTTATGGGGTATTGATTTTTGCATACGAGAAACACTACTATTACTCTAAGTTTAAAACAACGCCGTCTTCTGTAGCATAACCCTCTCTCCTGTCCTCCCCCGGCCACACTCTTGCATGCATGCATACTCAATGTGATACAATCATTTTTCAAATTAAAATGAAAACAAATTATTTAGGCTCAGTGCAGAACTAACAAAGAAACAGCCTTGTAAAAAATACGCATTTATTAGCACCCCATCCTCCAGTGTACATTGATAGAAATATAATTAAATCAGCGTTTTTACTACTCACTCAGCATAAATTGTAGCCAGCTCTGCGAGACTGATACAGTGCATTGTTTGTGCTCAGGAAGGTAATAGTCTCTGAGGCTGAAATCGGTTTTTTTTTTTTTATTCCCAAAGGATCTCCTGGCCTAAACCCTGGCAAATGGAGGGAAATGGTGAATAGTATCGTCTCTGCTGTGTCCCCCAGAAGGTCTCAGCATGTCAGCCCCCACTGCACCATGCTCATATCAGTGAGTCCAGAGCAGGGGAGTGGGAGTGGGTGGTTCTCAAGAGTCACTAATCATTTGACCTCTGGTACTTCAGGAAAGATAAATCTCATTACTGTGTGGAAAAAACACTGTCACCTGGCCCCTAACAATTTTAGTCTCTTTGAGCAGGGCTGTCTGAAGCTTGGAAAACTGTAACAAAAAGCCAAAGACTGGGTGGCTTATGCAGCAGAAATGTATTTCTCAGTTCTGGAGGCTGAGAAGTCCAAGATCACAGCCCAGAAGACTGTAAGGTGGGGAGAGGCTGTCGGGTGGGGAGCTGTCGGGTGGGGAGAGACGGCCGGGTGGGGAGAGGCTGTCGGTGGGGAGAGGCTGTCAGGTGGGGAGAGACTGTCAGTGGGGAGAGGCTGTCGGGTGAGGAGAGGCTGTTGGGTGAGGAGAGGCTGTCGGTGGGAAGAGGCTGTCGGTGGGGAGAGACTGACGGGTGGGGAGAGACTGTCAGGTGGGGAGAGACTGTCGGTGGGGAGAGGCTGTCGGTGGGGAGAGGCTGTCGGTTGAGGAGAGGCTGTCGGTTGAGGAGAGGCTGTCGGTGGGGAGAGGCAGCATCCTGGTTTGAGGACAGTCACCTTTGTCTGTGTCGGATTCTCACAGGCCTGTCTTCAGTTTACACATTTGAGGAGAGGGATCTCTCCTTCTCTTCTTTTCTTTCTTTCTTTTTCTTTTTCTTTTGAGACATCATCTCATTCTGTTGCCCTGGATACAGTGCTATGATGTTATCATAGCAACCTCAAACTCTTGGGCTCAAGTGATCCTCCTCCCCAAGCCTCCCAAGGAGCATGTCCTCTTCTTCCTTTAAAGGTGACAATCCCATCATGAGGGCTTTACCTTCATGGCCTCCTCCAAATCCAGTGATATCCCGAAGGGGCCATGTCCAAATTGCACCACTGTTGGAGGCACGGCTTCAAACTGTTCCTCAGAGGGAGGGACACACATCGGCCAGTAAGAGGAGCTACAATCCCTTTAGATGAATTTGGCCCCTCTTCTTTTCTCTTTTCTTTTCTTTTTTTATTTTTTTATTGAATCACAAACTAGACTTTGTCAAAAAGGTGTAGACTCAGTTTTATAAAACCCTACATTAAATAAAAGATAAGACAAAACAAACCAAGCTTGACTCTCTGGGAACCTCATGGCCACACCAGATGACCTGGCAGTTTGACTCTTCCGTCGACTGGAGCAAGTCCCTTTGTTTGTCTGGTGCCACTTGCCCTTGCGCTGGGAGGCGGCACCGCTGCGGAGGAGTGAGGAGCACACAGAGAGACGCCCTGCGGGACATGGTCCCCAGAGAGGGGCTCCCTCCCGCACCCCCTGCCCCCAAGAGAGCATTGGAGGGGGGTCTGGACGTGGAATCTGCAGCATCTCCCAGCTCCTGGCATAACAGCCATGGCCAGCGACCCCTTGAAGAGGTAACCAGAAGGAGTCACAGAACCATCCTTCAGGCCATTCTGGGTACTGAGTAGGCACAGGGCACACTCCGTGAGGCAGCTGCCATGTGGATTTCCCCAAACACAGCTGGGGAAGGATGCAGGCGATGTCTCACAGTGTTAGGGGACACATCAACAGTTTTTTGAAGAGGAAATTCTTCTGTTTCCATTGTATCATATTAAAATGCCCTAAAATGTGGAAGATTGGAAGAAAATAAAAGTATGTGAAGGTGGATTCTTTGTGTACAGGGAGGATCCTCCCCCACCGTTGTTGGGCACAGGCTGCAGGGTGCAGGGAGGTTTGGACAGCCTGAGCTCCTGCATGCAGGGCCTCTCCATGCAGCCGGGGGCCACCATGGCACATGCTGCAGCTGCCACCAGGGGCATGTGACTGAGAGTTCTGAGCTGCCAACCCACAGCCCAGGTTCCCACCATGGCGGGACACCTCCAGGTGAGCTTTTGAAAATGGACAATTCTTTATACATTAATGGATTTAAAGATAAAATTCCCTGCTGGCTCAGTGTTAATTTCCAAATTGTCATGAACATAAAAGGGCACCAATATCAAGTTGTTATGAAATCCTAAATCCTCACAGCTTCATGGTCTTCTTCTGCTCTAATCTTGCCATCCGCTGGGACCAGGGGGAGCCAGTCTGAGGACACATGGAGGACAGCTGTACTGGACATCTGGGCTTCCATGGCTGGAGTGGGAGGTCAGGGAACCCATGCCTTATGCAGAAATTGGGTCTTGTTTCCTGTCTGGTCTGAATCTAATGCAACAAGGCTGGGGAGGCAGCGCTCGGGTGGGGCAGCGCTGGGGTGGGCCTCCAGCTTTGCTTTCCTATCACCCATCAGACTTCAGAAAAAGTCAAACCCATCGTCATAGGACTCATCCCCAACATGTTGATGAAGAGAACACACTGGGTCCAGACTGAAGGAACTTGTTCCGTTGGGGTAAAACTCCCTCCTCTGTGCATGGGAGGACTGGTGGGAATGCCAGGGGTGAAGGGGGGCTGGGGCAGAAGAAAGAAGACACCCCAGGCATTTCACTCTGCGGGACTGGACCGAGCACACAGCTGGCTGATGGCCAGCACCACACTACAGTTCCTGAGGGCCAGCAACGCTCAGCCCATCTGGGAGCCTGGGAGGAACTGGGGGAAAGCAGTAGAGCTGGGTCTGCACACCAGGCTGGGAGGTTTTCTCTCTCTCTCTCCAGGAAAACAAAAAAGAGGAGAAGCATATTTATAAATTAAAATATTAAGATAGATGCTGCCTATATAAAGCAAGGAATTTATATATACTTACAAGAATATATATACAGTGTGATTGAACTTGTTTTATGTTACAGAATAGACAGAATGAGCCTGTACTAGAAAAGTCACCCAAGTGAGGTGGAAGGAAGGCTGGTTACACAGGGAGACCCAGGGACTCTCCGGGTGAGAGAGTCACTTATTTTATTTTGGGTGGAGATTACACAGATGCATGTGATTGTCAAAACCCAGTGGCTTAAACACCTAAGTCCCCCGTATCTTACCGTATGTAAATTGTTCCTTAATAATAATAAACCTCAACGCTTTATCTCCTTCTTTCCAAGATTAATACTTGATGCTGTTGGTATTTTTAAGCAAAATAACCTAAGTAAGTTCTGAAACCTGATCTCAGTGGGCAGCAGCTGGCCTTCCGCTGGCAGGTTTCTGGAGTGTTCTCTTGTGCCCCGTGACACAGTGGAGTTACGTGAAAATAAATCACGGTGGAAGCAGCACATTGGAACACTCACTTAACCTGCGAATCGCAAGGTTATTTTTGTAGCTGTGTCCTGTCTCCCAGCGTGGAGGGTGATTTATGGTTTTCAGCCGAGCTTCATCATCATTGTTCTCACCTTTGTTTCCATCATAGTTAATTAAAGGGAAGGTCATTGTCACCTTATGTTTTAAACCTTCTTAACATAATATATCACCCTCGGTACACTTTAATAAGGGGATTTGTGAAGGAATGGTGTAATAGGAAAAAAGTTTACGGCATAATCCATCCTGTTCACAATTACACTTTAGCTATTGCACATAATGAAAGTTAATAAGTAGACAAAATGAAGGGTCTGTCTGGGGACTCACTCAAGTGTTGATTAATTGGCTGGATGATGTAATGGAACAGGCAGGTACCCAGCTTTTCTAAACTGAAGGCAAACGTGGCCCAAATAAACTCTGTTTAAAGGACAATATCTCCTTCCTTTTTATTGTGAATTGCCACTCTAAACAATATAAAATGAATTAAACAACTGTTTATTGAGTGCTTTGCTCGAATCAGGTACAATGGGAAAGCCAGGCCGTAAAGGGTGAAGTGAGATGCTGCCCCCATCCCTCAGGGGGCCGCAGACTAGGGTTGGTCGAGATATAAAGAAAAGACAAATCATATATTCTAAATGGTTCCCCTTGAGTATAACAGAATTAGTTAGGATTCATAAGAATGACTGAAATAATATTAAGCACACCAGGCACATCTACCCAGAAATTGTTAAATTGTTAAATCCTTTCTCTAAAACCATTTATTTTGTTTAACAAACACTCATGAAGGGCCTGGCAAAAGAAGAATTGTTCTAAGCATTCTCCAAATATCACATTATTTAGTGCCCATAACATCCCTAATAAGGAAGGCACAAATATCTTTTCTATTTTATAAATGAAGAAATGGAGGTGCAGGGAATGGAGGAATTCACCCGAGGTTGTCTAGCTAATCATGCATACAGCCAGAGGCCAACTCAGGCCATCATCTTCCAGGATGTGCATGCACATCCACAGGACGAACTGCCTTTAAAATTAAAAAAAAGTTTCAGAAAATAATTTCTTTTCAAAAAATTTAAATCAATGAGGATCGTGTCACATATCTTGTAGGTTGCTATACTTCCTGCGGTAATTCTGGTTCCCATCAAGCAGCACAAGTCATCTAAAGTAGAGAGCCCTTCGACCTAGGAGGAGTAAACGCCAACCCAGTTAAGATCTAGGGGACTAGGTGGTGCCTGTGGCTCAAGGAGTAGGGCGCTGGTCCCATATACTGGAGGTGGCAGGTTCATGCCCAGCCCCGCCCAAAAACTGCAATTAAAAAAAAAAAGTTCTAGGGGACCCTAAAGCAAGATGAGGAAACGTGTTTGAGAGAATACCTTTGAGTGCACTTTGAGAAGGCAGGGGATATGTCCGATCTGGGGTGAAGAATATCTGAGTGAGATGTCAAACACTGAGAAAAATGTCACAGTGCTCAGTGTGGAAATGGCTTACTGATGGCACAATTCCTGCTGGAGCTGTCACCAAGCCCACCTCTGACCTCAGGTCCCAGGATAAAGGTGGATACACGCTCACACAGTGAGGCAGATGCACACAGACTAAAATAAACCGTAAAGGGCCAACTGGGCACATGCAGTAGAGTGGCAGCTACTGAGAGGGCCCCCACTCCTAGTGTCCAGGCTCTTCTTTAAGCCTCTGCTCTTAAGAGAGGGTGGCCCTGGCCCTCACTGCCCTCCAGCAGAACGCAGCAGAGTGGCTGTGGTGTTAACAGGCTCTGGGAAGTGCATGTGTCCTGGGCACACTGTCTCTTCCCTGTTCACTCTGACGCACACTGCTGCCCAGAGCTGCCCTGGGAAGAGCCTCCTGAGGAAAGAGATTGAGGTTCATTTCTGGCCAGAGACCAGCAAGGAGCAGAATCTTGTGACAACCACAGGAGTGAGTTTGGAAGCCAGACCTTCCCCTCCACAGATGAGTTTCCAGATAAGACCACAGCCCTAAATGGCAGCCTCACTGCACCCCCATGAGAAGCACCTGGAACAGGAGAAGCTCACCTACACTCCTGACCTGCAGGAGCACAAAGATAATAAATGTGTTTGGTTTGAAACCCTTACATTTGTCAGGTGATTTTCTATGCAGCAATAGGTAATTAAAAAACACCTTCCATCCACCCACGTTTATTTCTGCTAAATATCAAGAGAATGGGCAAGGCATTATAGAAAAGTGTGAGCCTCTGCCTTCAGGGGTTTACAGCCCAGTGCAGGACAGGGGCAGCTGGGTCCACGGTGCAGGAATATCCTGGTCCAAGTCCACCCTGTGCCACTTTGGCCCAAATGTCTGGGACACACACCTGACACGGGAGGCCTGAGTGAGAGGTGCATAGGACCTAACCTCACCAATACATCCTCTACTCAGGGTTGAGAGACCAGGGGGAGCTGCAGTGTGAGCACATGACTGTCTTAATTCCATAGGTGGAGTCAGGCCTGGTGGATTGGGGTGGGGGTCCCTGGGAACTGGGAAACTCTGCAGCTTCCCTTCCTCTCGCCCTCCACCTGTTCCTGCACTCGGCATCTGGGCCACAGTAAGATGGTTAAATAGCCCAAGAAAGGGTGACTGAAAGAGTGCAGGTCTGTTTTCCCTGCAACAAAACCTCACTCAGTATCTCTTGGTACCAGATGCAGCACCAGTCCTGGCATTCATATGGGCAAAATGCTCTGTCCTTGGAGAGAACCTGGAGGTCAATAGAGAAGAGGGCAAGGCCCAAGTTGTCCAGTGTCTACTGCAGGCCAGGCACATGAGTGCTGTGTGTGCTGTCTATGTTAACATTCACAGCCAGACCACAGGTGCAGCTCCTTACTGGTAAGTTAGTACTAACCCACGTGAGATTAGGTGAGGTTAAGAACATTACTCAAAGTTACATGAGTTACTTTTGATGTCAAGATGCTCAGTTCTAATTAACTAGTCAACTCTAACTCCCCATGACAGGGGTCAACGGGAAGTAGAGCCCATACATTCCCTGTAGGCAGGGCACTGCCCCTGAGTGCGCAGCCTCAACTCTGTTTAGAGCAGACCGTAAGACTGGACATTTCCTCTCCACCCTCTGAATCCTCCCACCATCCACCGTGCAGAAGACAATCAGCAGACAAAGGCAAGAAGGCAGCTGAGGGTGAAGATGAAATAGAGGAAGACTCATATGACGAGAAGAGGAGAGCACAAAGTGGCCTCTCAGAAGCAGGGGAGCAGAACTGCTGCCATAAGCAAGGAGAGCACAGCACAGCCCCCTCCTCCCCTGCCTCGTCCTCTCCTCCTTCTCTCTCCAGTTGCCCTCGTCTGATCAATGAGGCCTTACCTCAGGGCAGGGGAGGCAGGTTAGGGGCCAATATTTGTCCCAGGTAATGTTTCACTTGCTTGAATCTAGCACCTTCTTTATATCTAAACAGAGCAAAGCCAATCCCTTTCTTTAGTGCCTTGGTGCTACAGGAAGATGAGATGTCTTCCCTGACCAGCACCAGGTTATTTGCAAGTCCTAAGACTATGTTAGAACTTTTTGAACTCGTGATAAAGGAAATACATCCTAAATCAAACTATGTCTTATGCGATCACCTGAATTCTACCCTACTGCTGCCTGTGTGCATGGCTTGTAGAGATCGCTAAGTGGTCTTCAAGTGTGGAACACACAAGGGAGGCCCAGCCTCTCCATGGAGTTATATTGGTGGGCTCTGTCTTCCAACACGAGCATCTGTATTTGCCAGAGAAATGGTAATTCTTTCATGACTCTCATCTCCAACAGCACCTCTTGTAGCTCTCCTAAAAGGAATGGGATGCCAAGTATATATTCATTTGTTTCATGGAGGAATAGTATTACTTTTCAGTAGTAGGAAAGAGACATATTTGTAAGATATTTTGAAACACAGAATACCTTATAAATATGGTAACTATTTATAAGGTACCTTGAAACACAAGTCCAGTGGGATTCTTTTTCTCTTATTGATGTAAGAAGCAAGACAGATATTCATGAAAAAGGCACTTGGATTTAACCCATCAGAGGAGACAAATTAGCCTTATTTGATCTTATGACAATCTCTTCCTTGTTGGCTGGCCTGTGAGAGGGGAGATGGAAAGATGGCCTTTGTGCAGTCCATTCTCTCTGGAGTTTATAACTGGAGGTTCCCTTCCCTCTAGAGGGAGAACTATAAAATACGAAGGAAAGAAATCAAAGAAGATGTAAACAGAAGGAAAAAATATGCTCTAGCAGAAAACCAGCATTGTTAGAACGGGTATGCTATCCAAAGTAATGTGCAGATTCAGCACAATCCCCTTTGAAATACTAACATTATTTTTTGCAGATATGGAAAAACTAGACCTACAATATGCAGCCAAAAAAGACCCTGAATAACCAAATCAACCTTGAGTGATAAGAACAAGTCAGGAGTTATCACATTTCCAGACTTCAAGCCATACCACAAGCCTACAATAACCAAAACAGCCTAACACAAGAATAGAGACACAGACCGAAGGATCAGAACAGAGAACCCAGAGATGGAAGTAGCCTCATATTCCCAACTGGTCTTTGACAAAGCAGATGAAACATACACTGGGGAAAAGAATTCCTATTCAGTAAATGGTGATGGAAAAAAAAAACAGCCACATGTAAAGACTGAAACAGGATTTGCATCTCTCCCCACTCAGAAAAATTAATTCACAATAGATAAAAAACTCAAAAGTAAAGCATGTAAGAAGTCTGGAAGAAAATGCTTCAAAACTCTTACAGATGTTGACCTAGGGAAAGAATTTATGAAGAAGATCCCAAAAGCAAACACAGCAACAGCAAAAATAAAAAATAAAAAAGGAACCTGATCAAATTAAAGTGTCTACACAACTAAGGACACATTCAGTTAATAAACAGACAACCTACAGAATGGGAAAAAATATTTGGATGCTATACATCCCATGAAAGGCTGATGGCAAGAATCTACAAGAACTCAAGCAAAAAAGCCAAAAAAAAAAAAAAAATCAAAGAACCACATTAAAAAGTGGGCAGAAGAGAAGTTAATCCAAATGAAGGGTTTGTTTTTTAGTGTATGGTTTGTGTTATTTCAGATGATCCAAATATAAAAAGGAAGATTCTTCCATTAGATTAATTGCCTTTGTAATATGAGGATGTCCCCGCATAAAAGAATAAATATATACTATATTTTAAAAAGTGGGAAAAGATGTAAATGGAAACTTTTACAATGAAGATGTGAAGTTTGCCAGCCAACACGTGACGAAATGTTCACCACGTCTAACAGTCAAGGAGAGGCAAACCAAACCCCAGGGAGATATCGCCGAACCCCAGGGAGAATGGCTTTTACCAAAAAGTCCAAAGCAACAGATTCTGGTGTGAATGTGGACAAAAAGGAACACTCATTCCCTGTTGGAGGAGATGCCGACTGGTACGACCTCATGGGAAGCAGGAGGGAGACACCTCAGAGACTTACCATTTGATCCAGGGGAATTCCACTGCCAGGTACTTACCCCCAAAAGACATTTTATATAAAAGACACTTTCACGTGAAGGTTCACAGCAGCACAATTCACAACTGCAAAGATGTGGAAACAACCCAAGTGCCCATCAATACATGTGGATTGTATTAATGGATTAATGAGATGTGATGTATACCATAGAGTACTGCTCAGACATTAAAAAAAAAAAAAGTGATCTTGTATCTTTTGTAACAACCTGGATGGAACTGGAAATCGTTCTTCTAAGTGAAGTATCACAAAAATGGAAAAACAACCACCACATGTACTCAATATTAAAGTAGAACTAGTCAGTCAACTTTTACATGAACATTGGAAAGTAGAACCCAACGGAAATCAATGAGGTGGGAGGGGGAGGAGGCATTGGGTAAATTCACACCTAACTGGTACTATGCACACTTTCTGGGTAAAGGTCACACTCATAATTTTGATTTAAAATGTACAGAAACAAATTATGTAACCAAAACCTCTGAAACGCTATAATATTCTGAAATTAAAAATATATAATAAAACACACACACCAAAAAGAGACAAAAAAAAAAAAAAGATAGAAAAAAGGTACAACCCCCCCTCCCCTCACTCGCTAGCTGTGGGGCCTTGAGTAAGGGAAAGTCACTTTAAACCTTGGTTTCACTGCCTGCACCTGTACTCAACACCCACCTTGTAAGATGAGGACTTAAAGATAACTTTTGCAAAGCACACAGCCAAGCAACTCTCACAGAGCAAAGTGCTCAATTTATAAAACATGTGGATTGTATTAATGGATTATTTATTTATGCTTCTTAAGGCCAATGATTGTCACCTGCACTAATGTTGCATTAAAGTGGTGATTCCCAAATCTCTAGACCAAAGCAAAAATGCTACAGCTGAGAAATTGGCAAATAAAAAAGTACAGCCCGGTTCTGAAATCCTTTTAACAACAAGCTGGGGAAATAAAAATGGCACACTTTAACTCCTCGGTCCACTGAAAGGTTGAACAAAGACTTTCCAGGGCCCGCCAAGAGCAAGGCCAAGTCCATTCATCTCCCTGCTCTGGCCCTTGGCTGGGCTGACACAAGCCGGCACTCAGTAACTGTCAAGTGACTGGATTCTTTAACATCTTTTAATATATTAGAAACCTTATTCTTTTAAATTGCTCATAGGAATGCTTCACGGCAGTAGGATTCCCCTTGATTCCTACCTGGAAGGGTGTCGCCTTTATCTTAGAAGGCTTCATACTGTCCCCTTTCTTGGCTTACACTGAGGAACAGAAGAATTATCTGAGACTGGCCGAGTGTCAATTCAGCTTCCCTGACTTGTTTTTTAATGGCAGTTATCTCAGGAGCAAGTTTTCATAAACTATTCTTCTTCAATAGGTGTGGTACAGAGATTAGCATGACTTACTGTGATCATACTTGTTGAAAAATCTGGGGCCTTATGAACATGAACGTACAGGCTTATTTGATAACTAGAATTCATTCTACTTCTTAGCAAGTCAGGAAGAGGTGTTGAGTCAGAGCCCTGGGAGTGGATGGCAGGTGAGGAAGCCGTGTCCACACGGCCAATTCAGTGAGTTCTTTGTCACATGGTGTCTTTGAGCTTTCTGGGCTTTCAGATGGGTGATGTGTCATGTTTCTCTGCTAAGCCCCACGCCTGGACCTCCTCACAGGCAGCTCCTACTAATCTCGGAATTCATGCAAGTGGGTCAGACCTTCTTTGCATGTTTTATAGCATTTTTTTTTATTGAAAACTGGTCATGCTTAGTATTATAATGTGGCAAATCTATAAGTTAAGATTCTTTCCCTCCTGGGGTTTGTGGTTGCTGCCTGTTGTGAGCTGTTTTTTGCCTTCTCAGAGGCTTTTTTAACCTGGAGCTGCAGTTATCCTGCCTGTGAAATGAAGGCACTGGTCTAGTCACTTTATTTTCTGTTCTAAACTTCTAGTATCTGCTTATTATAGAAGCTATCATTAACTCTTTCTTCCATGACTCTAAGTAAGAATTAATAAAGTCTCCCTTATTACTCCCTGGAGAAGAATCCTCTCCCCTTTAAGTCCAGCAGCCAGACTGGTAGAAGGCCCAAATGTCTCATCTTTGCCAAAGCAGGCTGAGTGACACAAGGTAAGGAAGCTAGCAGAGAATGAAGAGGAATAAACTAAACAGGAATGTTTTGATGAATAGATTTCTAACTTCTTGTAATTAACTCTCTTTCTGCCTTATTCCCCCTGTCCAGTTAGCTTTCTATTTCCACAGCCTAAGTACAGCTCCACCTGCCCTAACCTGCCTTTCATAAATGCCTCAAAACCCAACTCTGCTATTGCGTTAGGAAGTCCAAGGGACATAGGTCCCCTGTGGGTTTTGTGAAATGTTTCTTCATGTGTCCATGCTCTAAGTCAGGTGCAGTTTGTAAACTGCCTTTAGGATCCAGGTGAAAGGTTAGGGTTATTGTCAGACACACCAAAGATTCTTTGCCATGTGGTGTGGGGTAACAGAGACTCAACAGACTTTTTCTACCTGGTGTGCAGTGAGACGTCCATCCAGCACCCTATTAGTGAGTTCTTTATCCATAGATTCTGTTTTCTGAGCTTTCAGACGGGTGCTTTAACATGTTTCTCTGCTAAGCCCAGTGCCTGGACCTCCTCACAGATGGGATCTGTGGGATTTCTCCTTTTCTCAAAGGAGAAATAAATATGTGTGAAATAATGGCTACTATAAAATCCCCTGAGATGAAAGTGCTACTTTTCAATACACCTTAGTGAGGCTCCTTTGCCCTTTCTGTCCTACAGAAGGTAAATAATTCTCCCTAAAGAAGCTTCCAAAAGTGCCCCAGACTGCTTAACAGCCATGTCCATCTCTGTCTTGGTTGGGGTTGCTCTAATAAAAATAGCATGAATTGAAAGAATGGCTTAAATAAAATGAATGCATTGCTTACATTGGAGGGTGGGAAGGGTTCTGGAGGGTGGGAAGCCCAAGATCCAGGCGCTGGTCCATTCTCATGCTGGAGACAGGCCGCTTCCTGGCTTGTAGACAGGTGGCTTCTTGCCATGTCCTCCCCTGGAGGAGAGAAAGATCATTTTTGCCTGTGTCTCTTTTTATACAGGCACTGGTCTGCTTCACCAGGTCTCCAATCCTCAGGACCTAATCACCTCCTGGAGGCCCCACATTGAGGATTAGAATTTCAATGTAAGAATTTTTCCAGGACAAAAACATCCAGTAACAGCATCTGTATGTCTCCTGCAGCTACCCAATTCAGGACATCCCAAACCTCTTAATCAGGGTGCTGGAAGTACCATCTAACTGCACACAAAGTAGAAAAAGTCTGTTAAGTCTGTTACCCCACAGTACGTGGCAAAGAATCTTGGGTGTGATCTGACAATAACCCTAACTTTTTGTACATTATTATTATTAATTTTTGTTTTTGAAACAGAGTCTTACTCTGTGGCCCAGGCTAGAGTGCCTTGGCATCATTGTAGCTCACAGCAAGCTCAAAACCTCCTGGGCTCATTCAATCCACCTGCCTCAGTCTCCTGAGTAGCTGGGACTACAGCCACCTGCCACCATGCCCAGCTATGTTTTCTATTTTTTTTTCTTTTTTGGTAGAAATGGAGTCTGGAGTCCTGCTCTTTCTCAGCGTGGTCTCAAACTCCTGAGTTTAAGCAATCCTCCCACCTTGGTCTCCCAGAGTGCTAGGATTATAGGCATGAGCCACCACACCTGGCCTCTTATAATGTTTTTAATTATGAAAAATTTAGTTTTTAGATAACTCAGTGACTTTTTTCAGATATTGTAGTAATATTATTTCAGAAAATTTATGTTTCAAGATCACCAAACTCCTGGAAGGGAGGACTTGCAGAATACTCTCTCTTTCAACCTTTACCTCATACTCTTAGACCACATTTTCTCCAGCTTTGGTCTTGACTTAAAAGTTCAAAGTGGGGTGGGCTCTGTCAAGTTCACACAATCAAAGTGAGTGACATCATTATCAGTTACTGGGGAGAACAGTGCACTGCTGTCCTGTCACGACACTGCTCATCCAGCATGACGTGCTCTTCTCTGAGGTTCTCCGCAGGTGCAGGCACTGAATGCCGAGCTTTTCAAACTTGCCTCGTGCACGTGGCATGTTCCGCTGTACTCACAGAGGAGGTCTGGCCAAAGGAGGATGGCAGCAGGGGCGGCGGCAGATATGTGAATTAGATTGCTTGTGGCAACTGCTTCGCAATGTATATGAACATCAGATCATCAAGTTGTGCACCTTAAATACATGTACTTCCTGTTTGCCAATTATTTCTTAGTAAAACTGGAAAAAATGAGGAAGAAAGAGAGCTATGAAATACGTACCAGAAGAAATGCACTTAAGGCATTGACAAAACTTTCAGGGGGGCATTTTAAAACCCAGACAGAATAAAAGCCCCTGTTTAAAAGTATCTAAATTTGTGTGAGGTCTGTGTCGGGCAAGGAGAGTTTAGCCTCTCAGTCCGAGAGCGTTGCTCAAGCTACCGGATAGGGGTGGCATCCAGAAACGGCTTCTGTAGTGGATAATCCCCTCCCTTTCGGGGCATGCTTGCTGTGGTTAGGGTCCCGACATGGCCAGCTCAGTTTCATACGTAATTTATGATCATTAGCAACTGAACATTGTAATATAAACATAAAGGAAAGCAGAAAAAGAAAACAGCACAGGACACGGTGAGCCGAGCTCTATCCTCCCTTGCCAGCTCTGAAATCTCTCTCCACATCCGACCACCCTGCTCATTCCCTCCTGCTTCTCACAACTTCTAGATTTCTCAGCTGGGATCTGGGAAGAGCCGGGCCTTGTCCACGGGGTATTACCCAGAGCTCACGGTCCTCCTGGGGCGCCCCTTTCTGCATCGCCTCACACCTGGGAGCACCTCCAGCAGAATTCCGCATCCATCTGGATGTGTTTCAGCCCCCTTTTCTCTTGCCATTCAAGAATTTCAGGGTAAGTCCCTAATACTTCATTGTTGTTGTACAGATCATGAACAATAAAAAAGTGCTTTGAAGTTTTAAAAGTCATTGAGAAAGACTAACTTCAAATCTCTTAGCTATGATAAACCTCCTTCAGAGAAATGCATTCCACCACAGAAAAAAGAAAAAAAAATAAGATGCTTACCCAATCCATTTTTAAATGTGGAATCAATAAAACCCACTAACTTATTGTTTCTAGGTTACCTTTAAAATGGTACCGAGGGAAAGGTCTAAGTACATTAATGCATGCAAATAATTCAGGATTTAACAAAAGCATGAAGATTTTCTTAAAGGAGGAAACACACATACACACTTCTTATGTGCTCTCCATTTATCATTGTATTCTCTTAAACTCTGGGGTGTTGCATTTGAGGGTCCTATTAAATAAACCTAAAGAGTATATTATCTGGAATTAGGAACCAGACAGGATAGCAGCTAAAATTAATTCACCACAGTAATCTCCTCCTAAGAAACTCCCCTGAGGGAAAACATTATGTGCCCATTTCTGTGGGCAGAGATTTAAATATCTCTCTGTTATTAGTCTTACATGCCTAAGTCCCTGTGCATTAAAATAAAAATATATCTATCCTCTCAGAAGAGAAAACTGGAAGCCTGAACCGACCTCTAAATGAATCCAATTAAACTTCATCAAGTTACACGTGTACGTCTTAGAATCATACTGAATATTTGAGGGAGGAGACAGGTCTAAAGATAAAAGTACCCATGGACATTTCCAAATATTTCAACCCTGACCTTGCCAATGACAAGGAAACCCAGACTGAGTGCTCTCAACACGGACACATGTACGTACAACCCAGTCCCCCCGACCCCTTGGTCTGGAGGCCACACGCGCAGACATAATAACTGTGTTCAGCGGAAGTGTTGTTAAACACCGGTACCCCAATTCCATTCATTTCACCTCCAGTGGGCTTGGGGTGGGGGCACTGAGCGAGGTGGGGTGAGCTGGAGATAATATGGTGCAGGCAAGAAGCCCTCCTCAGATTTCACACAGGTCAACTGTCAAAGCTTTATGCGGGAGCCAATTACATTAATTTTCCACAGCAGCCAAATACAGATTTCATTTCCATCTCCCACCAGAGATGGGGTCCAGGGATCCTGTTTCGAAAGGCTCTTATCACTAAGTAACATTCATACCCCCAAAGGAGCCCTTGGCAGCCGGTGGCCCATTGATGTGATTGAGCAAGGCCCAGGCTGCTGGAGCAGCCACCGCGTCCCGCGCTCGGGGACAATGGGGCCTCCACGTCAGCCACATTGTCAATAAATTTCAATTACACTAATTGCCAAGAGTTCAATGAGTGCACTTTGAAAGGGGGGGAGAAAGGAATATAAAAAGGGAGCTTATGGCTCGTAGGGCTGAAGAAAAGGGCGTAATAAATAGTGTGTGTTTTCTAATGGGGGCATTCAAGTGTTTTCAACATGGCTTAACCAGATCTTACAAGCTGTTCCAGCTTCAGGGATCCTGTTTTACATTTCTTTGTTACTGTCTCCAAACAGCACATACAGAAACCCAATTATGTGGCGTTATATTTCAGGGGAGATTTAATTTCTACTTTTCCTTTTTTGAACACATCGATCTGCTCTGCTTGGATGGATAAAGGGGCGAGTGGATTTCGGGAGGTCATTTTCATGAGCCAGTGTGGTGCTTTACACACCGACCCGGGGATGGTGCTGACCTCAGGCTGAGGTGTCCCCAGGCACACCCTGAACAGTCGGGCGGTGGGTGCTGTGACCCACTTCTGTATGGTAATGGGACATTGACACCTTTGTCAAGATTTGTCATTGTCTCCCACTTATTTGGGTCCCCACAAGAAAGGAGAGAGCAGAGAGCAGGACTGGTTTCTTGATGTGAGGGTGGTAAGTGGCTCCCAAAGCCTGCTGAGTGCCTCAGAACCAGCGGTGTGTCTGCTCCAGAGCAGCAGGAGGAAAGGGACACGTCCACCCGGGGGGGTCAGTGGGAGGGTGAGAGACCCCTGCAAGCATCCACACACTGGCCGCGTTTATGGGCTCCTCCACATCCTGACACCTTTGCTGCCCAGAGCGTAAGGAGGTCAAGATGGCTTAGGAGAAAGTGCAACTGCTGGGTCCTCCTGTAGCCGAGTCTAAAGGAACTAAATTAGCCTTTCTTCTGCGGGAGGGATCATTTATCACAGCTTGTTACAGAAGAAGGGACAAGAGCCTGGAGTCAGCTTCCGTTTGAACCACAGCCAGTAAGTTGGGGGGCCAGTTCTTCATTGTGAATAGAGATGACAACGGGCCCTTTCCAGGGAGGACGCTGCACCAGGCCCCGTACTAAACCCTCAACAGTATTAGCTCCATCTCAACCTGAAATTAAATCCTCAGGGTCTACTTTTCTCATCTTCCAACACAAAACTTGAGGACCAGAGAAAAGCAGTTAGTAAATTACGCCTGGGTAATATCTCTGAGTCATTGTATTGTCTCTTCCAAGGATATTTTCATTTTAAAGAGTATCTCTACTTATTGAATGAAAAGCTTTGTGCTCTGTAAAGGAGTTTAAGCATCAAGGAGCAGATGGGGGAAATTGTAATAGCTTGATCTTTGGAAACATGGTGCTAATTATACCCTGGGAGGATTAACAAAAGGAATGAAGTGGCAGACAGGGCTTCTGAGCAGTCCCAGGGAGGGAGCAGTCACCAGTCACCGGCTGGTTCAGCGGACGGCTGTGTCCCACTGAATAAAATATCCAAGAGCATGAGGCAGGGCCTGGCGAAGCCCTAGGACGATGCCCTGTCTCCACCAGCATGGAGACCGGTCAGGCTCAAGCGGCCTTGGTTAGGTGGGGGTCTGGTCACATGACCCAGGCACCCCAGATCTCAGGAGGCTAAAAAATTAAAAGAAGAACATGATGAAGAATATGAAAAGTGAATGTTTAGACCCACTGGACTCTTTGTTCCTCAAAGAGTGTGTGTGTGTGAATCTCAGAAGCTCTACATTCTCTTACCTCATACATGCTTATAAAAAATTTATTATAAATTTATTTATAAATGCAAATACAATTTGAAAACAAAATGAAGCAATGTGAAGCCAGCGTTAAAATGACATGCACCTCATTCCTAAGGCTGACATCTCCCCTAAAGCATCTCTGCCCCAGGGCAAGAAGTGGGCGGGTGGCGTCATCAGCCTACCTAGATGGTGGGTTTTCCTCTGGACAAGGGTCTGGCCCTCAATCCTGCCATGAATTTTTCTGTTAGTGCAATTTCAGAAAGCCACACTTCTCAGGACCACTCCTGAGCTGTCCAGAAGACAAACCATGATGAAAAAAAATCTTGACATAATTTTATAGTTTGGAGATTTTCTTATTGGTCTGTGTAATGATGTATTTATACATCTATCTGTAGTCTTCCTGAAGGCAGAATACACACAGGTTATTTTTAGGAAATAGGAAGAATATAATGTGTGTATTTTAGCAAGAAATAAAATGAAGCAGAGACTAATTAATAGCAATGCAGATGTGAGTGCAAACTTCCTGGCACCTCAAAGTTATCCTTCAGGCGGTGACACACTCCTGATCACAGATGCAGTGGAGGGGGTGGTGTGCCGTACTCTTCAAGATATGATTGATAGTCTAGATATGGAAGGGGAGTGATCCTGCTGGACCCAAAGCCAGTTAACCCACCACATGTACAGAAGCAATGAAAATATGACCCAAGATGGAAAAAAGAAAAAGTGAGTCAAGATCAGGGCAAAGTAGAAAACTGTTTATTTCCATGTGAAATGTAGCATGTTAATGTTTTAGGAGGTTAAAAACTGTTTTCTCTCATAAGTATTTATGAAAATTACTTATTTTCCCAAATTGCGTTTTCCTGAGTATTTGCTCTTGCCATGGGGCTTGTTTGTGTAAATTACATGTTTATTTAACGCCGCATATGTTGGTGTCTGTAACTGCTGGAGTTACGGCATTCAGATAGATACCCTCAGAGAAATCCATGAGATAGAACGAAAGTGCCCCCCAGTCCTGGATGGCTGGGTGGTGTCAATTCACTCAAATGGCCTTGTGCTTTAGTCTGGAGGCAGAATCAAACCTGGGATCCTTTAATCCACGGGCATTAAAGGATGGCAGTTCAGAATATTGCCACCTTGGCTTTCAGGAAGGTTAAATGCACCATGAGAACTTTGTCTTATGCTATTCAAGACACAGAGCAGGGGTACATTCTCATCTGCTCATCAGGCAATTGTCCCTTTTGGAGGCAGGCACCTTGACTTCTCCCTGAGTCGCCTCTAGTGACCCAGGGTGAGGATAATGAGGACATCTCACCAGGTACTGCTCCCCAAGATCATCCTCTCAGCCAGGCTTTGGGCTGAGCATTTTTGCTTCAACTATCACATCCAATCCTCCAAAATGTCCTATGTGGTGGGGGGAGGGGTAGAATCATTGCTGATTCCATTTTTCCATTTCCCAGGGAAGAAGTGGAGACACAGAAGGTGGGTAACTTCCTCAAGGCAGCACAGCTCCTAGATGGCCATATTTTGAGCCCTGACCACCTATCTGCCAAGCCTGGGTGGGAGGTTGTAATCATTTACATACTGAACCTCTCTTCCTGGTGAACGTACTGCCCACATTGCCCCTTGCTGGTTAGAGGAGGAGCAGAATAATCCTTTCCAAGCATCTACCAGTAAATCGAGGCATATTACTAATTTCAGCCAGGTCTATAGACAGACATCACCATGAATTTTGAAGGCTAGAAGAGACAAGGGAAATGGAGGGCCAGCTGAGTAGGTTTCCCGCCCTGAGTACACCTGCGCATGTCCACAGACACCTGCCCCAGCTGGGCCCGTGGGCTCCCAGGCTCCTCTGAGAACTGCTGGAGTGTCTGGGTGGCTAACTCTGTGGGATAACTGGAAGGTGGTCCAGGCTACCCAGTTATCCTCACTGGACCTTCCCCTGACTTTGTTTCCTGCTGGGGAATTCCAAATGTGTTGAGCACAGGCAGGCTCTGAGGCATCATTGCCAATGACAGCAGAAAAGCAAACAGCAGTGGAAGCAGAGGGTTATTCACATGACCTCACAGGATCAGGGTCGCAGTCTGCGTTCCAGTTACTTCCGTGTCCTGTCCCTTCACTCCATTTCAGCCCTAAACAGATAGCTGTGGCTCTCAGTGCTGCGATTATCAACTTTGTCTGGGGCAAGTTATATTACTTCCATTTTCAAAGAAAAAATGACCTACCAACCTTGGAGTGTCAGCTTTATCCTGTGATCTGATTTCTTGTGCCATTTGAGCAGTTTTCCTGCTACGGCTCTGAAGGTACCAGCTCCTCCTGCCGGAATGGCTGTGGGGTGCTCGCCGGTCTCCACCTCCAGGTGGCTTGTCTGGGGTGCTCGCTGGTCTCTACCTGCAGGAACGGCTGTGGGGTGCTCACTGGTCTCCACCTGCAGGTCCTTGTCCGGGGTGCTCACTGGTCTCCACCTGCAGGTGGCTTGTCTGGGGTGCTCGCTGGTCTCCACCTCCAGGTGGCTTGTCTGGGGTGCTCGCTGGTCTCCACCTGCAGGAATGGCTGTGGGGTGCTCACTGGTCTCCACCTGCAGGTGGCTTGTCTAGGGTGCTCGCTGTCTCCACCTACAGGTGGTCTGTCCTTGGTGCCCTCTACGCAGTGTCTCAACAGCTTTGAGCTTTTATCTCTTAAATGGGAAATGATAATCTTTTATATTTACAAGGTTTAAAATGAGAAATTCTTTTAAAACTTAAACCGTATTTAATCATGTTTTATGCCTTTGTGAGCTTTACTTTTGTTTTTCTTTTGTTTTCTCTGAAACTTCCAGCAAATTCTCAAGGTGCTTTTAAACTCTGAACAGAGAGTCTGGCACACAGGCTGAGAGAACTCCAGAAGTGTGATGTATTAAACCTGGCAGGAGCCCGCTCATTCATCTTTGAAGTATGGCTAGAGTGTCGGTAATTCCAAAAAGGCACTACATTAAAATGAAAAGCCCCCTCACGGCCATGGAAGGTGGTTTTCTGTTCCCTGTCATCATCCATTTGTATCTGCCAATAGCCGCTGGTTGAATCAATGCTCCTGATAAATACCGCCTGACTGAGGAAATGCAGCCCGTCATCGTTTCCTAGGAAGGGATATTTATCTCTTTTGTGATAACATTTATTTTTTCAGATTATACACTTAAACAATTTGTCCCAGTTTTATCAACAATTAACACAGTTCAATGGGCTACTTGAAATTAACGCTATCGGATGTACGGCTGCTCACTTCCTTGTCTTTTCATTTTTTTCTTGAATTAGAATAAATTATGAGTGATCAGCATTGTTGGCCAGGAAAGAGCAGAGTGGGGAAGTCACTGTCACGGGTTCCAGACGCTGGTCCAGCTCTGTGACTCTGAGCGCCCGATTTCTTCACCACAACCTCTCATACCTCCTCACGCCTGCTCTGTGCCCTGCCTGGGGACAGCCTGGGGAACCGAGCAGCCTCCACCTGAGTCCTGGAGCTGGTGGCCACACAACGGGCAGTCCCTGAATTACAAACAAGACACTTTCTGTAGGTTTGTTCATAAGTTGGATTTGTATGTGAGGTGGAACATTTACCTATTACTGTAATAGCCTCCGTTCACAAGTGCAAGCCATGCATCGATCAGATGTTTGTAATTCGGAGATTTACCGTAATGGTCTCCATTTGCAAGTCCATGGAAACTGCACATGTGACATGTGGCTCAGTAACACCAGTGCTGTGAGTCCCTGGGGCAGAAGACCCATGTCCTGGGAGCTTGAGGAAACTTTCTCCATCAAAAGGCCCTGTAGTGAGGTTTGAATAATCCATGGGTGTTGCTAAAGCAGGCCTTGGACAGAAGCAAATCCAGAAAGAGAGAATAGCCTGTGTTGAGGTCCCAGAAAAATAGTTGCCATGTAGAGCGTGAGAAAGGGCAGTGCCAGGCAGATGGGACGGCGAGAGGATCTCAGGGCAGAGAGACGTGGGAGACCCAGGCCTCCAGGAGCCAGCCTCTCTCTCACAGGAACAGGAAGCTACTGATGGCTGGAAGGTGGCCCTGCTGGCTCATCTGGACTGGGTGGAGGAGGATGGAGCAGAGAGCTCAGACCCATGAGGTGACAGCAGGTGTGGGCGGGTAGGGTGCTGGTGGTGGTGATAATGGCTATAGAGCAAGGCACACACACTGGACACACACAGAGGATAAAATCAGCATGATGTGATGTGAGTTTCTATGTTTCCTGAGTTTTGGGATGCTATTTAAGGTGGATATTGTGCCATTATCCAATTCAGGGTTAGGAGAGAGGGTCCTGTTTGTGGGATGAGTGTGTCTGATTTAAGCCAACGTTAGGAGGTGCATCTGTAAGGAGATTCTTCCCATGGATGGCACATGGATCTGTGGACCTGCCCAGTGAGCCTCTGTGCCACCCACTAGTTTAAATTCTTTACCTATATTAACTTCATTATTTCTCATCACAGACCTTCAAGGTGGCAACTGTTACTGTCCCCACACAGTTTAAGGAGGTTGTCCACCTGTGAGGACTCACGACTAGTGAGTTGGGGTTCCCGGGGTCTGATGGGGTGGGGGGCTGTGCTGCCTGCCCTCTCCTAGGATGACTCAACTCACCCACGGGTTTAATGCAACACAGTTTCGGTTTCACTGATTTCTGTACTTCATGGAACCCATATCCCTGATTTTTCTGCTAAGCTCTAGCTCCCTGGGCCTGATTCCTGACACAGAATCTCACTGAATGTTTAAGGCTGTGGTCGAGTTCAGACTAAGAGCCCCTCTGATCTCCTCCACCCAAGGCCTCTGACACTCTCTGTGCAGTTTAGAAGGTCGTGGGTGGGTGAATGTGGCCTGTTCTCAGTCCACCCTCCCACAGCTTGATATGGGAGGCAAAGAAAAGCCATAGGGCAAAGCAGTTATCCACCCAGTGGTCCCCCGAGTCACCTTCTGTGTGCTGGCCTTCCATGTGTCCCTGACTAACACTGCCCCAGCCCTGGGGAGACAGCTGACCATTTCTCCTGCCCTCGACCCTTGGAGCGAAGCCCGCTGTGCAGGATGACCACAGAGTCAGCTGGTGTCAGCATGGTCAGTATCAGAATCAGAAGCTCTGCTAGAATACAGGCAGGTTCTGAGCAGTAGAAACGGGTAGAAGAAGACACAAATTAATGAACCTATCAGTTCCTCTCAGAGAAAGCCCGAACAGACATTACTGCAGAATGAAGCGTCGTCTCCGCAATGCTGAGCCTGCAGTCTCCCTTCTCCTTGTGTTTCAACTCCTGGTTCAAAAGCACTCCCAAATTAGCACAGCTGTGCACGGCGTCTGCAGAAAAGTTTTCAAAATAAAACACTTTATGTTACACTTTAACTTGTACATAAACAAATTTATACCAAACATTTGTGAACGGTGATGCTGACCCTTCATGCTGGCAACCATATCCTCCTCTCTCTCTCTTCCTCTCATCCTTCTTTCCCGCTTGTTACTCAAACTAAAACAAAACCCATTTTAGAAAGAAAGTACAGAACGTGATGTAAGACCCCATGTGTTCTGCTTGTGATCGTACGCCATCCAGCCATCAACGTCAGTTTGCTCCGATGCTAAAGCCTCACTGGAGACTGAAACCAGTGAATGGTTAACTCCTGGAGCCCACTCGACCAGTCAGAGAGCCCGGCCTTCACCACCAGATCACTATCCAAAAATGGTACCATCGTTTCAGGCTTTTGTATTAATGCTAACAGAAAATGGAGAATGGTAGACATTTTATAATATTCCTAGATTTCTACAGTTTTTAAAATAAAAGTAATTTTTTCAAAAAGAGTTCTACATTTTTCCCAGGAGGGGAGAAAAAAATGTTACTGAAATATAGCATGATATAAGGAATTATTTTCCTTTCTAATGGAAATTTAAATTCTAGAATGTGTATAATTTTCTTTTGAAGTTTAGAGTACGGAGAGGCCGTGACCCTCTAGTGCACGCCCTCCCTGCTGCCGTGAGTGTTCGTGGGTCTGTCCTCTGAGCGAGGCACAAGTTGAAACGCAACTGTCTTTCCCATGTACCTAGTTTTATGCCAAGCATAGAGCCATCGATTTAGTAAAAGCAGCACAAGCTAAGACTGGAGGGAGGTGAGCTGGATCAGAGGTGTGCCCTCATGTCCTATGATAAGACCCAGTTCCAAGGGAAAGGAGCAACATCCTTTGTAGAACTAATTAGGAAACCTGTTTCCATCTGTCTTGCATATCTAGTTCTTAGGAGGTGCTGCCAATGACCACGATGGGTCATTTCTCAGCTTCTGAAGAGATGCCAGCTTTCTCTGAGCATCCCTGGGGTGGTCCTGGGGGACCTCCCCCATGTGCTGTGCTGCCCTCACTATGGAGCCCACTTCCTCCTCGGTTCCTTCACTGCCGTCCCCACAGCTGATGGATGCAAGTGTTGAGTGTATCTGGAACAGCACACACATGCGGATGGCTCCCGCTGGCCTGCCCAGCCTGGACACTCGTGCCCCTTGAAGGTCTTCTTCCGAGAAACCTGCTGAGTGTGGGTTTGGAAGATGCCTGCCGCTGTTCAGGATGGCCCAGCCTTTGCGCCTATCAGAGTCTTCTGCTGCTAGTGTCGGTGCAGGAACCCACGCAGCCGATGCCTGGAATGTTCACTCTCCCAGACATTTCAGGCTGATAACACTTTAGTATTTTCTTTCTTTTCTTATAACATTTTTGCTCTTGTTCTGAGGAAAACATGACTATTCTTGTTGGTCAAGAGTACAGTTATACTCAGAAATAGTATCCCTTTCCTCATGAAATAGAACAAGGAACCACAAACTTAGTGGCTCTGAGGAATAGACATTTACCGCCTCACAGTTTGGGTCCCCTGCTCAGTCTGACCAGCTTACAATAAGGTGGCAGCCAGGCTGCATTCTCCTCCGGGGGCTCAGGTGAGAAGCCACTTCTAACCTGCTTCCGGCTACGGGTAGTATTCATCTCTTCTTGGGACAGGGCCCCCATTTCCTGTCACTGTCAGCCAGTGCCATCAGCAGGCCCTAAAGGACCCTGTGTGACCTTGTGTGTCATGGCAGTTTCCTAGCACAGTGTAGAAACTGGCTTCTTCAGTAAGTAACAAGATTCTCTCTGCAGTTTGCTGAGATGTCATAGTCACAGAGGGAGGACCGTCCCTGTCTTTTCTCTACTTGTTCCTAGAGGATCCTGCCCATGCCTGAGCCTGATCAGCCCTCCACGCACGCTGTGTGACCTGACAGCATCACCAACATGGCTCAGACCCTACAGGAGACTGTGTATAATAATGATAATATTTTACAAAATTAAAACATTTAGCTTTGCTAAAAATTTCAAAAAGATCATACATGAGTGTCACTTAAAATCTGTCACCTCTTTTAAGACTTCTGCATAGGGACTTATAGAAAGAAGTATGTTGATTTGTGTTAAAATTGCTAACATGCATACATTTTAAAGGCCGTTATAATAAATCATCCTAAGGTCCCTGCGTACTCCTACTATAGAATAAATGCACTCTGAGGATTTCATTCTACTTCCATGTTTTTAAAATTTGGCATGTCATTACTATAATTTAATCTCAGAAGTGGATTCATTTTATCATCTGATTTTATTATGATGACCTTGTGGAAGATCATTCACTCATCAATAATTTTCATCATGCTCTGACCATTTCTCACGCAGGATGAACACTCACCGGACAGGACAGTGATGGGCCCAGGCCCGGGAGCTGTTCTGTGACCCACCCCTGAGCACGGGGCCTCTGCTCCTTCAGTATAGCCCTGTGTTGTAGAAAGTCGGTGAGGAGCTTTCTGGCCGGACAGTACAGTGGTGACTCCAGGGTTTCTGTGATGATGACACACCCTCGCCACAGGGCCGTGCTAAGCATGCAGGCACCTAGATTTTCTTGTTTCATTGCTCTGGAGATTCAGGGTCCCACCCGGCTGGCCTTTGCCCCTGCACTGTGTGGTCGTGCTAACACTCTGCTTCCTGAGAGGACAGCTGTGTTCTCCTAGGCACACCTTTCCTGCCCCCCTGGTGTCCTGTCTGCCATCCACATGCAGCAGCTCCTATCTTGGTCTTCAGTTTCTTGAGCTTCATTGCCCCCCCACCCCACTTCCACGTCTCTGAGTCTTCCTACCCAGCCAGACCTCTGCTCCCAGCCCCACGGCCTCACCAACACGCAGGGCCCCAAACACCAAAGGAACCACTTGCCATTACGTAGCTCCCAGGAAGGTTTGCTTCTTCCTCTCAACATGCGACTTACTAACTACTGATTCAGAATTGTTAATTGTTTTCAAAAATTATTTAAAGGTATGAAAGGTCACTTCTAAATCCAAGTGACAATGGCAAATCAAATGAAAATTAAATTTAGTCTTATTTTAAATTTGCCCTTTAAAAAATCCATAAATATATTGGGCGATGCCGAGTGTCCCTTAAAAGGTAAAAACTGCTGTTTTATGCAAATCCACACGGGCAACAGTGCAAAAGCCACAGCATTTGGGTGATGGTAGAAACCAGCATCTGTACAATGTTTTTAGATATTGCCTATCAGTGGTTCTCAACTGGGCAGTTTTGGCCCCATGGAGACACTTTTGGTTGCCACAGAGTGGAGGAGGCTGTGACCGTCTTCTGGAGAGTGGAATCCGGGGCTGCCACCAACACCCAGCAATAGGGGGGCAGCAGCCCACAGCCAGGAGCTGGCAGGTCCACTATGCCAACGAGGTGAGGTTGAGAAGCCTTGTTTTACATAAATCATAAATTAATAGCTGAAGGTTACTTGAAAATTTTTACAAGAAAATTAATCAGGTAGTTCAAAAACTACATGCACAGCTGTGCTGGGTTCAAGACGCAGAGACTAAGGATGCGCAGGGGGCTGAGGCCAACACTTTTCTGCTAAGTCACTTTCCAGCAGGTGTTGTGTGTGGTGGCTGCACAAACGCAGGTTACATAACAGGAGAGGGGGCAGGACAGGAGAGAGAAGGCCAGCGTGGTCCAGCCATGGCGGATGACATCCTCAACTGCTGAAGGGAAGTAGCCTTGGAACAACGATGGCAAACGCCTCTCACACTGTCACAGCTCAGGAAATGCAGCTCCGGGGACCTGTTCCCCAGGTTACTATAGCATTATAGTAAACCACAGTGCTAAACCTCTGCTTTACCAGAGCCTCAGTGTGAGGCTCAGCCTACGAAAAGAAAACACACAGGTTATTTAACAGTAACCGAATACAACAAGAATCTAAGAAAGATGCGATCCTCTTTCTGGAATATAAAAGAACTGTTTGACATTTAGAGAATAAGAAAAACTGTGACAGTCCCTAGTAGCAGTACATAAATACAGGCACTTAAATTACCTCCATGCTAAACGCACAGTTACTAAATAAATCCTACCTTTGCTGCCGCTGGGAGTGACCTTCTCTGGGTAAGAAGCCCAAACCAGCAGCTGTTTGTGGTCCCTGGGAAGGGCCTCCCTGCTGCATTCTCCATTCCCCCAGGGCCATGGCTGGATTGTCCCTCTGCCCATCACAGACTCTGCCCCTCAGTCTGGCTGTGATATGTGTGGATTTATTCACTCCAGCCTCAGCCTTCACTGAGAGTATAAGAGGACTGTGCTGAAAACCTAGTGCACCCACCTTCCCCCTCTCCCTATGCTCAAGATCATGCACTTTAACTCAGTCTAAACCAGAAGCATGCCCCTACCTTTGGACAAGTATCTTTTTTTTTTTTTTTTTTTTTGAGACAGAGCCTCAAGCTATCCCCCTGGGTAGAGTGCCATGGCATCACAGCTCATAGCAACCTCCAACTCCTGGGCTCAAGCGAGTCTCCTGCCTCCACCTCCCAAGTAGCCGGGGCCACAGGCACCCGCCACAATGCCTGGCCATTTTTTGGTTGCAGCCGTCATTGTTGTTTGGCAGGCCCAGGCTGGGGATTCGAACCTGCCACCTTAGGTGTACGTGGCTGGCGCCTTAGCTGATTGAACCACAGGTGCCAAGCTGGGACAAGTATCTTGTGACGTGATCCTGACCCTTGACATAACTTGGCTCCCAGAGTAAACCAGTAGGCCACGGAGGGACACATAGAATCAATGTGGACCCAGGAGATAGAGATCTGATTGGAGCATTCAGATGGCTTCCTTAAAAGTGAGGTCAGTTTGCAGAGATAAACGGGGATGCAAATGGAGCCCAAGGTGGTTTCTTTTATTATTTGAATTTTTTTTTTAATTTTTGTATCAGTTACTGCTGGGTTACAGTGAAAAGTATTAACTAGTGAGAAAATAAGTTTAAATGACTTAGTAAATCTATAATTGATTTAGTATCCCATGAAGATTATGGGAGATGAGAAACTCGTCTAAGGGAAACAGCCATCAGAGAGAGCCAGACAGCACTGAGGTCCCAGCTATCCAGGTTGGGGCCCCCAACTGGGAGTTACTGGTCCTCCTCCAGATGAAAGTGCCCTGCTTTCTAACTTGATATCCAGATAAAGTTGGACAAGAAAGGAAGACATAATGGAAATTGGGTGAACTATGTTAATGCTTGCATCTGTGATTCACGTAATCAAATGAGTGAAAAGACTTGGGTATGTGTCTTGGAACCACAGTGGCCTGGTCAAGGTAGAAATGCATTTTTCTTACACACTAGATCCTGCAGTTAAAGAAGGGGAACCCCACCTTCTCCCCACACTCACTGCTGCATTTATTCAGTTAGCAATGTCGATTATCTGTCTGACACTCAGAACAGCACTAGACATGGAATGAGGTCTCTGGCAATAAGAAACCGACGGCCCACGAGGAGGGCACTAGAAGGTAGGGCTTGATAACAAAATCATCTCAGCAGTGGCGCTTTCTAGCTTGCAATGCTGGGGAGCCAGGAGCACCCCAGAACTGGGCCTCCGCTCCCTCTGAGGCAGAAATTCTTCCCACAGGCCTCTACCCAAGAGGCTGTCCCTTCGTGGTGTGCCGAGCTAGGCCCCGTCAGAAGCAGCAGGGGCTACAGGAGTGAGTGGAGGGGGATGGGGCCACCAGCTCCTCTGGGAAGCAGCACCAGGGCTCAGTTCCAGCAAGTTGGGGCTGTGTGGCTAGATATCCAAGGGAAGTTAGTTGCTGAGTATGGGGAAGAGTGAGGGTTCCTCAGCAGAAAGAACGGCATTTGCAGACTATGGAGGCAAAAACAGCACCTGCCTTGTGGAGCTCACTAGCCATTTGATAGGCCCAGCATGGGGGCGTGGCTCAGAAGGGGGCGTGGCCCGGCAGGGGTCCTGAGGGAGAATAGCAGGAGATGGGGCTGGTCCCACCCCCTGCCCCACTCCTGGGCGGTGTCCTGACTCTGCCCTGCCCTACCTGCTGCAGGATCTGGCCTTACCTTCTGACATCGGGAGTTTCTTCATCTGTAGCTCGAGAGTTGGGTCGTATGATCGCTAAGGAGGCTTCCTGAGAGGTACAGAATGTGTTCTGTGATTTCCTCCAATTCCACAGCAATTAACTGAGATAAAGCAATTTCGATAATGGGAAGAAGAATGTCTCATCCCAAGTTCACAGCTGTCTTGGAGGGTCTTATTGTTACTAGTATGTATATTGGTTCTTGACTTTCAGTAACACTATTGCCGTAAAGCCAAATGTGCTGAGAACGTCCCGCTAACTCAGGCAGCAGCATCTGGCTGACTAGGGCCACCAGGGAAAGCCTATATCTACCAAAATCACTTTCCCATTTCATCAGTGAAGTGACATTAAGCTCTTAAATACAAAGGAATTGACTTTCTAATTCACTTAGAAACACTACATGAAGATCTTTGTGGGAGGACAGAAAGACAAAAATATCCACAATTAGTTTTCACTTCATCATTTGTAGAGTGGATTCCCATGCTGAGTAAACTACCTTTTTCTCTTGTGTAAACGCCTTCACAGAGTTGTAACTGAATACTGTGCATTTCTCCTGAAATCATTAGTCACTCTGTAAGGGCGCCAGAGCAGAGCACAGCCAAATGTTTACATAATTGCTAATAATTGTGTCATCTCGGTTCTATTCAGAGCCAACTAGGCAGTGGGAAAATTTCCCTCAGAGTTAAAAACCAAAAAAATTTTGTCTTTCTTCATTTATATTCCTCATTCATATTCTTTAAATTAAATAATGAGGGGTGCCCGTGGCTCAGTGGTTAGGGCATCAGCCACATACACTGAGGCTGATGGGATCAAACAACATTGACAACTGCAACAAAAAAATAGCCAGGCATTGTGGTGGGCGCCTGTAGTCCCAGCTACTTGGGAGGCTGAGGCAAGAAAATAGCTTAAGCCCAAGAGTTTGAGGTTGCTGTGAACTGTGACCCTACAGTGCTCTATTGAGGGCAACATAGTGAGACTCTGTCTAAAACAAACAAATAAATAAATAAATAGTGAGGGCCAAAATGCTGAACCTTATTGTTCATTTTCCCATAACAGAAAAGCTGTAATTTTATTGCATGTCATTACCGATCAACCATGCTTGCCAATACAACTTAATCTGAACTGGATTGAACTCTAGATCCAAATTCTAGTTTGCAAGAGATACAAGGACAGACAAAAAAGGAAAAAGATGCACACACACAAAAAAAATCACACAAATCTAAAGTGTGTGATGCTCATCACCAGGACACTGACCCAGATAATTAAAGTTCAATAAGTGGGTGGCTCTTGTGGCTCAAAGGGGTAGGACGCCGGCCCCATAAGTTGGAGGTGGTGGGTTCAGGCCCCGCCCTGGCCAAAAACTGCAATAAAATAAAATATAAAAATGAAGTTCAATAAGAAAAAGAAAAAGTTGAGAACTGTTTCTATTAAAAAAGAGAGAAGGATGCAATTGCACAATATTGGTTAAAGACAAAACAAACAGAAAACACTCAAATATTGGAACAAGTGGGGAACTTTAAGATGATTGAGAGATAGCTAGCTAGTTAGATAGATAGTAGATGGTTTTAATGAATTTATGTCAATTATTTTAGATAAGATGATTCCCTTTGGTTTTATAATACATTACACTTGTTCTTAGATAAAGCAAGCTAAAGGTGTTCAGGGTGACGTGTTATGTTTTGCAATGATTTGAACTTTTTCCAATTGCTTCCCCAAATATATATGTGAGTGGGTACATGTGTGTGCAGCACGGTTCTGTGAGTGTGCATTTCTGGAGATTGATCAAATGTATAAGCAAATATTGACAAGTATGCACTCTGAGAGAAGGCTGAATGACTTGAATAATAGTTTAAATGATGGGCACTACTATTTCCAACAATATTCTCTTTATAACTTTAGATTTACAGCAATGTAACGTTAAAAATGATTAATAAATAAGGTGCACAAATTTTAACTGATTATAAACATTTGAAGGGCACAATACAGGCACATGAGTGCTGACCTAGTTAACATTCCAAGTCACTTCTCCTCTGAGGTTTGTCTTCTTAGCTATTAAATATGTGGCTATAACTATATGTAAAGTAAAACCCAGCATTTAGAAAGGATAGAACCATAATTAACCTCGACTTAGTGTCTCCATCATTAGGGCATCCTTACTGCTAACCTTGCCAGAACTTGACTTAGGGCGTCATGAGATAGGAAAGGAGCACCGTGGAGCAGAAATTAAAAAGAAAAATCCAGAGAGTTTAGTAGATACCAGAAGAATAAGACTAGAGGAGGCTGCAGAGATCAGGCCCTCTACATCCCAGAAGGTGACAGAGGAAGAAACACATACCAGCCTGGCCCACGAGATAAAAGGAGATGGGACCCTAATAGTTAGAGGAGGATCGGGAACAGAAAAGTCCCTCTCTTTTAATATTGTTTAATACAAGAGTTTGAGGTTAACATGACCACTGGGGAAAATGGTAGGTACAGTTTAAGAAATCCATCTCAGCTATTAGGTAAGACAACATTTAAGATCTCAGCCTGAAGCATCAGAGAGGGTGGACCTCAAGCGTGTTTGGGAAGCCCCCAGGGACTTCCTCATCTGTGGCCATGAAGCTGATGCTCAAGGACTTTCCAGAAAGCTACTGTGAATCTTGCACCTGCCAGTACTCCAGGTGGCCACTGCCAAGGAGAATGATGGCATATCCTCCTCTCTCACCTTCCAAAACTTACATCTTTCTAGCCAGAAAGGAATGCTGAGAAATGTCATTCTTAAACTGCAGAGGAGCCCTTGGAAGGAATCGGTACTGATGCTCAGTTGGAAACAGATGATCAAGATAATCAGCCTTTCCAAATGAAACATTCATTTTATCCATATTTAACCTCAAAATAAAAAACAATAAAACATAGTTCCCCACACCTACATGTATGCAGCTATTACTGGTACACTTGAACATGCACTCACTCTCTTCACAGAAGAGAGTCACCAGTCTCAGGTGTTGATTTATCCATCTCCAAAGGATGCCTTTTCTTGTTCAGTCACAATCCCTCTTTCAATTAGACTGTAATCATTTAACTTACATATAATAAAGTAGAATGGAATGAGGAAAAATCCATTGATATAAACACTGATATACATGCAAACATAAAGAAACACAGAGGAGCTTTTCCCCAGGACGATTTGTCTGTCTACTTCTTTATATTTTCCTGAGTCACACTCTTTAATGTCCTGCCCAGGAAGGCACATACCTGCATTTTCAGAGCTTGGAAGAGATGCAAATTTTTGCTTAACTCTCTTGTTCTCTTCTAAACTTCAACTTAAATATCTATCGTGTTTGTATCTACAAGGCTTTAGTCTGACTGTTCAATTTCTCTTTAGAATAAACCTTTGGGACCTGGAAGGGAACCATGAGAACAGTTGATCAGTTCATCAGGATAAGTATACAAAAAAACTATGAAGACTTCAAAGTATTCTCTCTATTTTCTTAGCCCAAGTCCCATTTCCTGTTAACATTATACCATTCTGTGTGTTACAGTTCAAAGATATGTTATTGTTCTTTAAGAAGGCTTATACATTTTTTTCCTTTCCTAAAAATTAAATTCTAAGAAAGAGAGAAAATACAACTTACAATCAATTCATAGACACGTAAGTTCTACCATGAGAGGAATCAAAATGAAACAAAGAAAAAATACTATCAAGAAAGGAAATGTAGATAAGATTTAAAAAATGGAGAAAACTTATGAATATAATATAACTAATGTCCAATTACATACAGAAAAATATATATTCATGAAGTATAAAATACCAATCTGAGAAAAATTAAAGAATTCATAAAAAGTAATGATATAGTCGATCAAACTTGAAATATAAAGGGTTGAAATAAAAATCAAGGAAATCTATTTTAAAAAGGAATAAAAATACAACAAACAGAAAATAGGAAAAATGATAATATTATGATATAATCAGTCCAAAATAACCAAAATCATAAAAAAGAGGAGTTTTGGAAAGGTATTACAGAGATACTAGTGAAGAGGAAAAAATACTGAAAATTAAAGAAATAATGTGAAGAATTGTTATAAAGGAGGACCTACGTAAGCTTAGCACCAGGAATAATAGCATGCCCATACTAAGGTAGAACAGCATGAAATTAAAGAATCTAAGAAGTAAGAGAAAAATTACAAAATATTCAGAAAAAAATAGATCTCAAAAAACAAAACAAAACAACAACAACAAATGAGTCTAAGTCCAACATCTTAGAGTCAGTGATGGATATTAGATTTATGACTGATTAGTACTCTGGATCTCAAACATTTAGTTTTAGCCCTATACCATTAAAAAACATTAAAAGTAAAACAGGTACATTTATAAAACATACAACATATAAAAACTGAATTGTTAAGAAACAGAAAATCTGCACAGACCAAAAAAGGAGGTTGAATCAGTAATCAAAAATCTCCCCCAGAAGAAAAGTTCAGGACCCAATGGTTTCACTGGTAAATTCTAACAAACACTTAAATAAGAATTAACATCAATATTTTTTAAACTCTTCAAAAAAATGAAAAAGAGGGAACACTCTCAAACATAACATTACCTTGATACAAAAGTCCCATGAGCAATCTGTCAGAAAATAAAATTATAGGCCAATATCCTTGATGTACATAAATGCAAAGATCCTTGATAAAACACTAACAATACAAATTCAATATTCCATATTTTTAACTTCAACATTTTTATTTTTTAAAACTTTTTTTTAAAATTTCAGATTAATGTAAGGGTACAAACAACTTGGCTACAATGTTTACATTTGTTAGGTAGAGTCTCTAATTCAACAGTTTATTAAAAGGATCATACATTATGCTCAAAATGGATTTATTTCTGGGGGGCATAATGGTTCAACATATGCAAATTAATAAACATAGCACACTACATCAACAGAATACAAGACCAAAATTGCATGAAAATGTCATTAGCTATGGAAAAAATTTTGACAAAATGCAACATCCTTTCTTGCTCAAAAATTTTCAATAAATTAGGCATAGAACAAATGCACTTCAGCATAACAAAAACCATGAATAGCAAGTCCCTAGCTAACATCAGACTCAACAGTGAAAAGACTAATTTTTCCTCTGAGGTAAGGACCAAGACAAGTTTGCCATAACCACCCCTTCAATTCAACAGAGTGGTAGACGTCCTAGGCAAAGAAAGTAGTCAAGAAAAAAAAAAAAGCATCAGAATGGGAAACAAAAAGTAAAGAACGATTATCAATGTCTCTGTCTGCAGATGACATGATCCTATACACAGAAAACCCTGAAGACCCCACCATAACCTGTAAGAAATAATAGAGGAATTCAGTAAAGTTGAGGATACAAAATCAACATACAAAAATTAATAGCATATCTAAGTACTAACAGTACAGTGTGCAAAAAGGAACTCAAGCAAACCAACCCATTTACAGTAGCATCAAAAAGTAATAAAAACAAAACGAAACAAAGAAACAAAAAAGCCCTTAGGAATTAACTTAACAAAAAATAATTCTTAGGAATTAATTTAACCAAGGAGATGAATTACTGGCACATTGAAAACTATAAAACATTGAGGACAGAGGTTAAAGAAGCCACCAATAAACAAAAAGCTATCCTACATTTATAGATTTGCAGAATTACTATTATTAAAATGTCCAAAACTACCCAAAGATATTTACAAACTAAGTGCAATCCCTGTAAAAATTCCAAAGGCATTTTCACAGGAATAGAAAATAAACTTGAAAATTTGGGGAGAATCGCAAAAGACTCTGAAAAGCCTAAGCAATCTTGAGTAAAAAGAATGAATCTGGAGACACCACTCTACCAGATTTCAAAATACACTACAAATCTACAATAACCAAAACGGCACAGTAATATTATAGACACAGACCTATAAACCAATAGGGGAGAAAAGTGAGCCAGCAACAAACCCACACATTTAAAGTAAATTGATCCTCAAAAAAGGTGCCAAACACGGAGTGGGGAAAGACACCCCTTCAATGGATGGTGCTGGGAAGAGTGGACACCCACATGCAGAAGAATAAAGCTAGGCTTTTATCTCACACCATATACAAAAATCCACTCAAAATGGATTAAAGTCTTAAATACTCTAAGAACAGAGAATGTAAATCTACTAGAAAAAAAATGTCAGGAAAAAGCTTCTGGACATTGGTCTGGGAATATTTTTTTTTATATGACCACAATAGCACAGGCAGTAAAAGCAAAAAATACATAAATGGAATTTTATCAGACTAAAAATCTGCACAGCAAAGGAAACAACAGAATAAAGAGACAACCTGTGGAACAGAAGAAAATATTTGCAAACCATACATGTGATAAGGGGTTAAGACGCAGCATATCTAAGGATCGACCAGCTCAGTAGCCCGCAAATAAATAACTCAATTTAAAAAATAGGAAAGGACCTGAAGAGACCTTTCTCCAAAGAAGGTGTGCAGGTGTTAATAAGTGAATACAAAATGTTGAACATCATTAACCACCAGGAAAATGCATATCAAAACCACAATGAGACATCAACTCATACGTGTGCCTATTAGAATGGCTACCATTAAAGAGGAAAGGAAGTGGAGAATGGACACACCTGTACAGCGTTGGGGCAACATGAATTAAGACAGCCATTACAGGAAACAGGATGGGCGGTCTTCAAAACACAAACTACCATAGGTTTCGTCAACCTCTTTTCTGAATGTATATCTAAAGAAAATGAAATCAGTATGTTGAAGAAATACCCACAATACTCATGTTCATTGTAGCAAGGGATGGAATCAGACTAAGTTTCTATCTATGGATGAATTGATTAGAATATGTGTGCATACACAATGGAATAATACTCAGTGTTACAGATACAAAAGAGGATTCTTGTTTCAATTAAATCCTGCCATTTGCAACATCAGTGAAGCTGGAAGGCATTGTGCTGAGTGGCGTAAGCCAGGCACCCAAAGACAAACACCTCTCACTTATATAGACTCTAAAGAAGATGAACTCCTAGCAGCAATGTCGGTTGTCAGGGGTGGCAGTCGAGAGGGGAGAATAAGGAGCTGTCGGTCAAAGAGTACTGACTTTAGTTGGGAAACGTGAATAAATCTTGGACATCTGTTGTGTAGCACAGTGATTAGAGATAATAATGCATTACATACTTAAAAATTGCTAAGAAGGTAGATCTTAAATGTTCTCATAACAAAAAATGATAAGTATTTGAGGTGATGGATATACACTTATTAGCTTGATTTAAACAACTTCATTATATATGCAATTGTATATCAAAACATTACATTGAACACTTTAAATATATATAATTTTATATCTCTATTATATCTTGATAAAGCTGGGAGAAAAAATAAGATTTCTATTTAAGCAGCTTATATCAATTGGTGTTTACTATATTAGAAATGAAACTGCAGAAATGTTTGTGTCATTTTCTAAAAATAACAATAATCAGCCCAAAGCACTTTTATATACATTATGTGTCTTTTATAAAAATTATTTTATTTTCAAAACAAAAAGACAGTGGGAGGGAAGGGTTCTTTTCGTTGGTTTGTTTTATTTTATTTTTTTCCCTTTTTCAAATTACTACCTGGCTTTCTAGAAGACAACAGGGCCTTCGAACTGCTTCTGTCTTTAACTCTGATGTGTTATGTTCCTTTGGTGAAAGTATAGGTTGAAAATATGGCTTGCATAAAATAGAGAAACATTATAATAACCTTTTTTAATAATTCTGTGATATTACTAAAACTAGACTGGCAGTAGGTTCTTGCAGTGTGAATCTGAAACAAATAAATCAATTTTTCATGCTCTGTTACATTAAAATCCACTGGTCTACTTTGGATGAATGATGGATTTTTTTGCCCATGTATGAAATTGTAACATCCTGCATTGGTCATTTGGAAAATATTGGTTTACTGAATTTTACAGATCTTCCAAATCCTGACACATTTCACTTCAAAATATAAAAAAATTGCCTTTATTAATATCATCACCAATCTCATCAGAAAAGCCTTTAAGTATTGAGAAGCTGTCAAGCTCAGGCTTGAAAACTTAAATTTTATCCTCAGCAACAAATACTGTCAGTTGTTTTTCTTGAAATGTCAAGCTCATTTGATTTGTTTTCCAAAAAATATCTACCAAGTGTCTACCCATGTCTGAATAATTATAGTTTGTCTGTCAGATGTTGTTTCAATCAAATACAGTGTTCAATGTAGAACATGGCAAGCTCAACTTGCAGACCAATCACAAGTGTTTTTCCTTCCAACATCTGCCATGCTTTACTCTGCAGCAGAACTGTTTAATGGGAATACAGTAGAGATGCTTCATGGGAACACAGCAGAGATGCTTCATGGGAACACAGCAGAGATGCTTCATGGGAACACAGCAGAGATGCTCCATGGGAACACAGCAGAGATGCCCCATGGGAACACAGCAGAGATGCTTCATGGGAACACAGCAGAGATGCTTCATGGGAACACAGCAGAGATGCTTCATGGGAACACAGCAGAGATTCCCCATGGGAACACAGCAGAGATGCTCCATGAGAACACAGCAGAGATGCTCCATGGGAACACAGCAGAGGTGCTCCATGGGAACACAGCAGAGGTGCTCCTTGGGAACACAGCAGAGATGCTCCATGGGAACACAGCAGAGATGCTTCATGGGAACACAGCAGAGATGCTCCATGGGAACACAGCAGAGATGCTTCATGGGAACACAGCAGAGATGCTCCATGGGAACACAGCAGAGGTGCTCCTTGGGAACACAGCAGAGATGCTTCATGGGAACACAGCAGAGATGCTTCATGGGAACACAGCAGAGATGCTTCATGGGAATGAAGCAGAGAAATGCTTTGTGGGAACACAGCAGAAATGCCTTATGGGTCCTTCTCATTTATCACACAGGTAATTGAAAAAGACAAAGCCTTTGCAGTTGTGAATTGGGCTGTGGTAAACATTCAAGTGCATGTGTCACTTTGATAAAATGACTATTTTTCCTTTGGGTATTCAAAAAAAAAACAATTCATGTAACAAAAACATTTGTACCCCCATGATTCTGAAATGAAATAAAAATAAGAAAAGAGAAAATAGGGCCTCCCAGAGTAACCAAAACAGCATAGGCAGAGGAATCCTGTGCAGTATAGCCCCTAGCCTGGGGAGGCAGCGTAGGCGAGGCCAAATCACCAACAGCTCAAGATCATCCCTGTGTTTTCACTGAAAGGTTCCCACTTAAGGGCTGCAGACATATAATCTTAAACTAAATTTTGAGAGTATTAACATACTTATGCTAATGATGTATTAAATAACTTTAATTTTTAAGATTTGTGAGATATTACTTTGTGAGAATATTTTGTTCTTTGTTTTGTATGTATCTATCCTATTAGAAATTTTATGTCTTCCAAAAGATAAGCTAATATATTAAAATCAATGTTTAAATACTTAAATCAATTTATTTAAATAGATAATTTAATGGTCCTGATTATTTTAAGTTTTTTTTTTAATTGATCCATTGGAATATTTAAATATTAATTAAAACAATAAAAGTTTTCAAATTAATAAACAGAATAGTAAGGTTTGTATGAAATCAAATGTAATTACTTAAATAAAACTACATTCCGGCTCAGCACCTGTAGCTCAAGTGGCTAAAGCACCAGCCATATACACCAGAGCTGGTGGGTTCATATCCAGCCGGGGCCTGTCAAACAACAGTGACAACTACAACCAAAAAAAGCCGGGTGCTGTGGTGGGCACCTGTAGTCCCAGCTACTTGGGAGGCCAAGGCAAGAGAATCACTTCAGCCCAGGAGCTGGAGGTTGCTGTGAGCTGTGATGCCACAGCACCCCCTACCAAGGGAACAGCTTGAGGCTCTGTCTCAAAAAACAAAACAAAACAAAAAAAAAAACTACATTAGTGGAATTTCCATGTTAACATACTACACATTACTATAAAATCCAAATAACTATAATTAGTTTTAGTTCTTTCTGAGTTTTGCTTGGACTTATACAGCCCGATGCCCCCACACATATCCCAATTTAGAATCATAAGCATTCAAAATAATAGAACAACTGAGTAGAACATTTAAGTTATTGAAAATTTGGTGGCACCTGTGGCTCAGAAGGGTAGGGCATGGGCCCCATATGCTGGAAGTGGTGGGTTCAGACCCAGCCCTGGCCAAAAACTGCCAAAAAAAAAAAAAAAAAAGAAAGAAAGAAAGAAAGAAAAGAAAATTGAAAATTCTTTAAAAATTGAAAAGGTTAGAAGAAATTCTTAAATCAAATAAAATACACAAAAAACACCATGATAAAAATTTGCCATAGTGAAAACCAAAATTTTGCTTGAGGAAGAGAGGGCTGGTAAACTGAGAGACAGAATTAAGGATTTATCAGTAGAGAATAAACATGGTAGAGAATGGAAAATAGGAAGGAGAGACTTAGAAGACAGGGAGAGCTGAATGTGAAAGGCAACTTGTGTACAAATGGACGTAACAGGAAGATCAGGAAGAGCCAGTCTTCAACAGAAAGTACCAGTAACCTACTTTTAATTAGGAATGAAAGAACAATGAAGCAAAATCCATCAGAAGCAGAACAGATCAAACTAAATCCCTACCCGCACATCTGTTAGTGACACAGCAAAATTCCAAAAATGAGGAAAGCCTAAAATCAGAAAAAGAAAAGATACACCTTATCAATAAAGAAACTCTAGTTAGAATTATGGTTGGAAAATGATTACACGATCCAGGTTTAAAAAAAAAAAAGCAATAGACCTAATGCATACATCTATGTAAAATGTATATGGACACATCCACATATATTTAAATAAAAGAGTAAAAGTTAAGGGGTCCATAAAACTCAAACTTACTTTTAAAAAATGCAAAATAAAAACTTTCTGTCAAAATATGTCGAGGACATAGGAAAGTAAAAAATGAAACTATATGTAGTATTAGATCTTAAATTGTGACAAAACTGATACAAATAACATGCAAAAATTATAAGACATTATGACATTTTATGCTGAAAATACAAAAACATAGATTAAAATATACAATTCCTATAAAAATAGTATTTATGAAAATTAAACTAAAACACATAGAAAGGTTGAATATCATTAAACGTATCAGAAAACTCAGACAACAAAATAAGGAGAGCCCCATAAGTGATTCATAAGTCTAGTATAACCTAGAATACATTAGAAAAATACTCAAAAAGAAAGTTATAGAATGATCTCTTGTCACCATAGATGTAAGAATACTGAATAAGATAGCAACAAAGCAAACTTCTGAACATTAAAAAAACCTACATAATTACTAAATAGTAATGTAAACATTAATATGAATTTAGCAGATTTATTGATCATGACTAATTTTAATATATTATAATATCTTTACCAGTTCAGAAAGTTATTTGATACATTATGACTAATTCTCAATCCTCATAACAAATTATGTGAGAAACAAATTTGGAATAGAAAGAACTTCCTTTTTTTTATTGTTTGGGATTCATTGAGAGTACAAAGAATTTGCTTACACTGATTGTATTTGTTAGGTTAAGTCCCACTTGTAATTGTGTCCCACCCCCAAGAGTTGTGCCATATCCCATGACCCCATCTCCTTTCCTCCTCCCCACTTCCCTGTCCCTCATTGCCATACCCCTCCTTGTATTAGCTCATCTATTGCCTTCATATTAGAACTGAGTACGTAGGATTCTTGCTTCTCCATTCTTGTGATGCTTTACTAAGAAGAATATGTTCCACCTCCATCCAGGTTAATACAAAAGATGTAAAGTCTCCATCTTTTTAGTGGCTGTATAGTATTCCATGGTATCCATATACCACAGCTTGTTAATCCATTCCTGAGTTGGTGGGCATTTAGATTGTTTCCACATTTCGGCAATTGTAAATTGAGGTGTGATAAACAGTCTAGAAAAATTTCCTTATGATAGAAGAATTTCTTTTTTTCTTCTGAGTAGATGCCTAGTAATGGGATTGCAAGATCAAAAGGGAGGTCAAATTTGAGTTCTTTGAGGATTCTCTATACTTTCTTCCAAAAAGGTTGTATTAGTTTGTAGTCCCATCAGCAGTATAAAATTGTTCCCTTCTCTCCACATCCACGCCAACATCTTCATTTAAGACTGTGATGTGGGACATTTTCACTGGGGTTATGTGCTATCACAAGGTAGTTTTGATTTACATTTTTCTGATGATTAGGGACAATGAGTGTTTTATTCATATGTTTGTTGCCATTCATCTGTGTTCTTTAGAGAAGGGTCTATTCATATCTCTTACCCAGTGACATATGGGATTGTTGGATCTCTTTTGTTGATTAATTTGTGCTCTCTATAGATCCTAGTTATCAAGCTTTTGTCTGATTCATAATATGCAAATATCTTTTCCTATTCTGAAGGTTGTCTATTTGCTCTGATTGTTGTTTCCTCTTTTTAAGTTTAATTAAGTTCCATTTGTTTATTTTTGTTATTGTTGCAATTGACAGTTTTCTTCACAAAATCTTATGTTTTTTCCACCCTTTCTTCAGGATTTTTATTGTTTCATGCCTTAGATTTAGATCTTCCAGCCATCTTGAATCAATTTTTGTAAGTGGAGAGAGGTGCAGGTCCAGTTTCAGTCTTTTATGTGTGGTTATCCAGTTCTCCCAACACCATTTGAATAGGGATTCTTTGCCGCAACATGAAAGGACAACAGATGCCACAGAGATACAAGAAATCATCTCTGAGTACTACAAGAAACTCTATGCCCAGAAATTTGACAATGTGAAGGAAATAGATCAATACCTGGAATCACACCCTCTCCCTAGACTTAAACAAGAAGAAATAGACTTTTTTTGTTTGTTTTTGCAGTTTTTGGCCAGGGCTGGGTTTGAACCCGCCACTTCTGACATATAGGGCTGATGCCCTACTCCTTTGAGCCACAGGCACTGCCCAAGAAGAAATAGATCTCTTAAACAGACCAATTTCAAGAGCTGAGATCAAAGAAACAATAAAAGAACTCCCAACAAAAAATACACTGGTCCAGATGGCTTCATGCCAGAATTTTATGAAACCATCAAAGAAGACTTATACTGCAAAAATCATTCCAAAAAATTGAGAAGGAAGAAATATTCCCGAACATGTTCTATGAAGTACTCATCACCCTGATACCAAAACCAGGAAAAGACTCAACTAAAAGGAGAATTTCAGACCAATTTAACTAAGGAATATAGATGCAAAAATTCTCAATAAAATCATAGTCAATAAAATCACATGTACATTTTAATGATATATATATGGCATATATACTATTAATTATATAAATACATGTCAATACTGTGCTGTATCAGTATTTATAAAATGTAATAGCAAAAAAGCATGATCTCATTTATAATAGAAATAAAAACCATTGAGGTATCTAGGAAAACGGCCAACAAATTATATTAATGAAAGGCATACAAGAAGATTCAAAATAAGGATCCTATGGTATTTGTTTATGAGAAAAAAATGGTATTAATTATTCTCTATTGGGTCTATAAATGCAATACAAATTTTAACCTATAAATTTCATATAATTAGACATTGACAAGTTGGTTATTATAGTCCTATGGAAAATTGAAGTTCTGCAATAGGCCAAGAGAAATGAGAAAGCATCGCAACTGAATGAGAATTTAACATAAACTTCTAATTTAAAGAGTATATATTAATGTAAGGATACAAATATTGACTTTGTGCCAAAGAGGACACACTCAAAAATCCACCTATATGGGAATATTTTGTGTATAAAAAAGATGAAATAACAATGAATGAGAGATGATTATGTATATGTGGAAAAAGAAAATAATCCTTAGATCATCCAAAATAATAAAATTACAGATGAATTCATGACATAATTAAAATGCAAAATTATAAACTTTTGGAAGATAACATGAAAAATATCAATTAACTTTGGTGTAGGGAATTACTTTTTAACTAAATTTTGAGGAACAAATGCACTTTCCTAAAATAAATTATATGTTTTGACTATATTAATATTAAAAATTCCTTGTTATAAATGACTCCATTAATAATAATGATAACAGTTTTTATACAGCGCTTATTATGTACCTGGCCTTGTTGTCATCACTGTGCCTTTATTAATCCATTTGATCTTCAAAATACTAATTAGGCAGATAATGTTCTCATCCTCTGAGGGTATCAAGGCATGGCTGATTAAGTGATTTCCTCAAGATCAAACAACTAGTGATATTAAAAGTTGAACCAAAGACTTAGAACTTGGAATCATTTAAATAAATAAATACAAATGCTACTGAAGGTTGAACCACACAAAAAGCAACTAGGAGGAGAATAAATTAAAATCCCCAAAGCTCAATGAGAAAAATTAAAAATTTGAAACAGTAGAGAAATAAGCAAAGATTTGGTTTCGTTGTAATAAAAAGTACACAGAGGCACAAAAATTTTTCAAAGGTTTGATTTGAATAACAGTAATGAATGAATTAGGAAGCTCCAAGCTAGAGTGGTCTGGGGACACCACCACCTCAGGATTCTGTGGGATGAACACGGAAGAAAAGACAGTAAATCACATGCTTGGTTCTTTGGTCTGTTTTTCTAGAGAGTCCCTAGTTATGTGGCTATAAAATAGTCAGTGGCTTTGATTGGTTAGCCTTAACACTCATTTTCATTAACATATGTGTTTACGAGTCATGTGGCAAGTTTTGCTTATGTTTACAATCAAGTTAGGTTGAGGTCACTCATTAGACCTCACCGTCTGGTGTGGGGAGGGATTCCTCAGGCTTGGTCTTCATTTTAATGTGTTTTAACTGTTGTCCTACGTGATTGATGGATATATAGATGAAAAACAGAGGGAAAATGACATGAAGGCTGTGTTGATCAGCTTGATGGAAGTATTTCGGATTGCACGTGAAAACCCCACACTGTACCCCAGAAGTGCATTAATATACACAGTTACCATTCAATAAAAAAAATAAAAAAATAAAAACCCAAAAATGAATATAAGATTCATTTTATATTCCCAGACCTCTGGGAAGTTATAGTTTAATGGAGGGGAGATATGTGTATAAATGGTTAATAACAAGATAGTGTAATTAGTACTATGAATGAGGTTAGCCCTGTCTGCTATGGGAGCACCTACTATCAACAGAACATGGTGAACATGGTAACTCCATGTAGGGGGAAGAGAGGAGTGAAGAATGACTCAGTTGGCCAGGCAAGGTGGTCACATGTAATTCTAGTATGCTGGGAGGCCAAGGTGGGTGTATTGCTTGAGCTCAGGAGTTCTAGACTACCTTGAGCAAGAGTGAGACCCTATCTCTACTAAAAAATAGAGATAACTAACCAGGCATTGTGGCTGGTTGCCTATAAACCCAGCTATTTGGGAGGCTGAGGCAAGAGGATCTCTTGAGCCCAGAAGTTTGAGGTTCCTATAAGTTATGATGATGCCATAGCACTCTAGCCAGGGCAACAGAGTGAGACTTTGTTTTTTTTTTTTTTTTTTTTTTTTGAGACGGAGCCTCAAGCTATCCCCCCGGGTAGAGTGCCATGGCCTCACAGCTCATTGCAACCTCCAACTCCTGGGCTCAAGCGAGTCTCCTGCCTCCGCCTCCCAAGTAGCTGGGACCACAGGC